>PVIC010001608.1:0-88673 GCA_004025085.1 Thryonomys swinderianus
AGAAGTGTCTGTTCATTTCAGTTGCCCATTTTTGAATTGGGTCTTTAAACTTGGGGAGGCTGATCTGTTTGAGTTCTTTATATATTGTCGATAATAGCCCTTTGTCTGATACACAGCTAGTAAAGATTTTTTCCCATGTTGTTGGTAGTCTTCTAGCAGTGCCAGCAACTTCTTTGGCTGTGCAGAAGCTTTTCAGTAGAATGAGATCCCATCTGTTGATTCTTTCTGCTAGTTCTTGTGCTAGGGAGGTTTTGTTCATAAAGTCTCTGCCTAAGCCAATGTCTCCAAGAGTTTTACCAATCAGAACTTTTAAATTATTGTTAAATATTAAAGAGGATTTGAATATTAATAAGCATAAAATAAATTCGGATAAACAAATTATAGTGAAAATCTTGAAAGGGATAAACTCCATATTTTAAAGAGCCTGCTTCTTTGGAAGTGAGATGGCTTGGGCCGACCCTCCATTCTATTATTCATCAGCTGTGACATCCCTGGAAAAATAGCTCAGCATCCATTTGCCTCACTTTCCTTAGCTGACTAACCAGCTAATCAAATCCATCCTTTCAATTCCTCAGAGATGCTTTAAGAGTTATTTTTGAAGTAGGAGAGAAGTTTTAAGTAAATTTGCAAATATATATATTAGGTCTTGTTGAAATTGACAGATGTGAATGTCATTCTCAAAATTGCTAACTCTGTATTTATGTCAAGTGACACCTTCAACAGTCACTAGACAATGCTTATTTTTCATCCTTGGTAGACAAAATGATTAATTTGATGCAGGTATCATGGAAAAGCGCCAAATATAACAGTAAAACCACCTACAGTTACCTTTTATTGAAGATCAGTGGGCTATGTCAAAGGTATATTTTAAATTATAAAGTAGTTGAAGGAAGGTTTGGAGTTAATGGATTAAGACAAATCTGTTAATGCTGAAACTATGGAGAAGTACCTGCTCAAACTACTCAAGAAATCAACCATGGAGAAACACTAAGAGAAAGCCGTTGCAGAGGAGAAAAAGCAGGTTGAATGGAAAATAAGACAATGGTTACTGAATGATTTCACTGAAAAGATGTATAGATAGGTCATTGGTGACAAGAATCATCAGCAAGAAATATATTAGAATGAAAAAGAAAACAACAGTACAGATTTTGGAACACTATTCAAATATATCAGGATGGTATATGATAACTTTTCATATTTTTTGTAAGGAAGTGTAAATTTTTTCACTTCCTTTCTAAAAAGCATTTTCTTTATAAGACGTGCAATTTTTTTTTTTTTTTGCTTTTTGGAGACAGGGTCTCACGTTGTAGTTCAGGCTGGCCCTGAGCTCACTATAGTGCCCAGGCAAGCCGACGCGAACTCAGCAATCCTCCTGTCTCTGCCTCCCGAGTGCTGGGATTACAGGCGTGAGCCACCACGTCCGGCATTGTGGTATGCGGTGTTGATTGTTGGTGGGCGTGTCTCCACGCCCAGCATTATATGTGGTGACCGGGGATCGAACTCAGGACCTTGCGCTTGCGAGGCCGGCGCCAGAACCACTGAGCTAACCCTCCGGCTCAAGACGTGCAATTTTTAAAGATTGTTGTTTCTTTTTTGATATTTTTGTTTAGCTTAAGAGACATTGGCATTTGCTATTGACCCATAAGAAAAAAACCCTGACATTTCTTATTCTATTGGTATGTTCTGAAAAAAATGTCAAGTTTTTGCATTCCTCATCAGCAAGTAAAATGCACAGTTCCAGGTGGAGTATCTAGTGATTTAGCATTGTAACTTTAAGGATAAAGCTTTACATAACCTCATTATGAGTTTGCATTAAACTGTACTTGGATTTTCTGCTTAAGGTCTTTGCAGGTCTTATCTGAATGCCATGGTGGTTTATTAAGAGAACACTAATCCTGTGAGTGTGTGAAGATCAATGTTGCTATTTCTGTTGGGGATCAGGTTACCATAGCAATATATCCCCTGTGCCTTGAAAAAGATAGATTTTACTTAAGTGCTATTTTTTGTTTTATTCAAAATAAAGTACAGATAAAACATAAAATTGCATTTTTGTTACTGTCACATTAAAGACAGTATCAGATAGAAGGATTAAGGTAATCAAAACACACTTTTTAGTAACTTTTCTGTACTAAACACTGGAGAGCAGCATTAATAGAGTGACCATGAAAAGGGAAATCAATTCTTTGTATGTCTTCAATTTTCCCTGTTGATCTGTGGTTATCTTGCAGGGAGACAGGTTAAAATTTACTGCTGAAAACTTGTCTAAATTTCAAAACCAGTGAGGCAGTACACATGAGGTGTGATGTAAAGGTGGCAAATACTTAAAATAATTAATGATAGTACAAGACGCCATGCCGTTAATCCTCTTCCATATACTACTTCTTATTTCTAGCACATTCATTCCTTGCCTTTTGTCATTTTTGATTTGTTTTGCTTTGTTTTTTTGAGACAGGGTCTCACTTTGTAGTTCAGGATGGCCCTGAGCTCACTATGTAGCCCAGAAAAGCATCGAACTCAGCAATCCTCCTGTCTCTGCCTCCTGAGTGCTGGGATTACAGGCGTGAGCCACCACACCTGGCACCTTTTGTCATTTTTTGAAGTTGTCCTGGAAGTTCTTTTTCTTACCTGGCTACTTGCTGCTATGTTCTCAGTTCATTCCAAAAGTTTATGGCAATTTCTGTCAAATAAAAACCTCCTGGTCCATCCTCATGCACCTTATTCACTGGACCTGATACTATGTGACTTCTGGCTCTTCCCCAAAGTCATGCTGACCATGAAGGATAAGCATTTTGAATTGATTAGAGGCATGAAGCCACATCCGCACAGCTAATAACACTCAGGCAAGAACAAGCCCAGGTCTACTTTAAAAGGCAATAAGAATGATGCAATGGGATAAGTGTGTTTGAAATGAGGAGTATTTTGAGAGTGGTTAATGTCAAGGTGTCTTTTACTGCAGTAAGATTTTAAACAGTCACTGTGATTCTATCTCCCACAAGAAGAAGGTGTAGAATTTATAACTTACTTGATAAAGTTTTAGCTGGAGAGAAAGCTGGACTTTCAGGGAGGTTTGAAACTAATTTGGGAGGTTAGGAAAAGTGTGACCGACTTTACATTTTATCAGAATGAGAGTTCTGAGCCACAGAAAATAATCTTGCATGGGGCCTGCGTTTGCTCAGTGTCAAGGTCTGTGGGCCTCCTATTGGCAGGTGCAGAGGTGAGTGTGAGACCAATGGAGAAAACGATGGTGGGTTTCCAGGCTGTTAGTGCTCAGTCATAAACACAGAGTTTCATTATTTGCAGCCCTTTTATTTTTCAATTTTCATTTTTTATTGTGTATCTGTATAGTACATAATGTAAATTTCCTTTCCCTTAGTGAGCAATGATTAGAAATTTCTTCTACACTCTCTCTGCAATGCCTTAAGCTAACATTCTGTCTAACTCTAAAGTCTTAGATTAGTTCAAATAAATTTGTGCCTTGCATAGTGGCACACACCTGCTATCCCAGGACTCGGGAGGCAGAGGATAGAGGATTGCGGTGAGATTAGGGCCAGTCTGGTTTTCACAATGAGTTTAAGACCAGCCTAGATGACACTGTGAGGCTGTCTCAAAAAACTAAAGCATAAATTCTGTATCCAAAACTGTGGCAAGTGGGTTTTAATTTTTGGAAAACTTTTTGGTGTGGTCACTAATGCTCAGTAGGAATCAGAATAAGTTGAACTAGCAGAATGGATGTTATAAGTTATTATAACACTGAATTTAACATAGTATAAGCATCATGCCCAGCATTCTAAGATATAATACGTATGCATAATTTAATTATAGTTGTGAGGTGTCACCTATTCTGTGACCACACCAGGTTCTGAGATGGAACTAGGCCCAGAGAGTATGAGAGGCCTAAATTAGAAGTTCTAAAATATGTCATTCAGGCAGCACTAGGTGCTGTCCGTTGTGGCCATTCCTCGAGTTTGTTCAAGTAGGTGGGAATTTTAATACTGGTTCAGAAATCTGGAAACTTCAATTCCAGCATTGCTTTAATTTTCAATGTGTTATGTAATTTTGTATGTATAATTTCAGTTCACTAAATCTCCTAAATGAAAGTGAGAGAGTGGATGATCTGAAGATTTCTTATTTATATTTGTGATGCATTAGCAGTTTAAATGAGATACCAACTCTCAAATCCACCTCTGAGTAAAGAATTCTTTTAAAAAAGTGTTTCTTTGGTCTGGGGATTTAGCTCAGTGGTTCTGACACCTGCCTAGCAAGCACAAGGTCCCTGGTTGGATCCCAGCAACCACATACAATACTGGGGGTGGTGACTCACATCCACAATTAATCAGTACCACACACCACAATGCCGGGTGTGGTAGCTCAGGCCTGTAATCCCAGCACTTGGGAGATAGAGACAGGAGGACTGTTGAATTCAAGGCTTGCCTAGGCTACATAGTGAGATCAGGGCCAGCCTGAACTACAAAGCAAGACCCTGTCTCAAAAAAAAAAAAAAGTTTCTTTATGTTGCTGCAACACGGTAGTACCAGTGATTTTCTGTTGTTTTGACAAATACTTTTCATAAATGTTTGTGCATCTAGATGCATATAAATTAAAATATGTATGAAATACATTAAGTGAGATGAGAATATTTATAGAGTTTAGGTTATTTTATATATGTTAAAGGAATAATTTCTGTTTAGAAAATGGTATTTTAGTGTCAGATCCAAGGAAAATTTTGTAATATCAAAACAAATAGACTTAATATTTATGAATTAAAGGGCTTTTCCTTCTCATTTCCTCTTTCCTTTAATTTATGGCTATGATCTTCTTTTCCCTCTCACCTTGTTTCCTGTCTCAATGACTATGCATTGAGCTAGTCAAAAACACCAACTTTTCCCCTGCGTGCTCTTTATTCTTGTGTTTTAAAAAAGATCCAAATTTGAAGACAGATGTTAAAAGTCTAGAAACTGGTAGCAACCAGCGGCACAGACCCATATTCTGAGAACCTCTAGCAGACACTTTGTCCTGGATCACAGACCCTGGATGACTCGGAAACTGCAATGGAGAGGAGATGTTCACAGCCCACTTGTCCAAACTGGTCATTTTTCAAGATAAATAATGAACTGAGACAATACACCCGCAAGAGATGGAAAAGAATGAGAATTAAATTGTGCCATTTACTGGCACAAATTCTCAATATTGTGTGTGATCACGATGTGTATATATAATGTATCAATAACATTCAAATTAAAAAAATCTTTCTCTTTGCAATGCTAAACAACGTGAATCCAATGCTAGCCATTCACTTTCTAGTAGTCTTTTTTATTGCTAGATAGATATTTTCTCCTCTTTCTCGGTAGTGGACGTCTAGGGAAGCAGCACAGAACTGGCCCCTTTGAGAGTGTACTGTATTATTTATACTGGAAGGGAGAAGAATGAATATTGGCATCAACTTGACATCAGCGAGGCGAGATTTTTGTGTGAGTTGTATAACCCAGAAGGATGTGTCCACCGAACTTGCAGAGGAAGCGGGTTAAGGCTCCTTCATGGGTTCCTGAGATCCCTTTTAGTGGAAGTGTCCTCAGTTTACATCCTAGATCTCCCCTGGCAAACACACAATGAAAAAGCAGCAGCAGCCATGAAAAACAGAAAGCATGTTATATGTGAAAGAAAAATGGTGGAGAGTTTGCTTTTAATATATAGTTTTTCAAAGTGTATATAGAGAGTGTATGTTTTTAATATGTAGAAGACTGGAGCATCTGGTATATGAAACAATCTGAATCCTGACAGAGTTTTACTATCTATATAATATTGATAATTTTTTCATTTTTCAGAGTGCTTAGTTTCTTCAGTTGTGAGATAGGAATAATAACATTATTTAGAGAGAATTAGAGTTAATATACACAAAAGAGCTACAGGGAAGGAATTATATTTGTAATGTTATGTTATATTTAGAATTGACATCATCTATAGAGAACTTCATGGTACTAACAGATAAGAAGAGTAGAAAATTCTTGAATTTCAATGCCATATACTTATGTGTCACCTGAGCTTGTTGTCATTGGCAAATTGTTTTCCACTGTGAAAACCTACATTTGACAGTTTTTGTGAACTTGGAGCTGGGCTGTGGTTACTCTCTGTGTGCACAAACTTGTGCCAAAAAGTTGTCAAAGGTCGCAGGCAGTTTGAAGATGTCTTTGTGTCATTCTGTTCCTGACTGAAATCACAAAATCCCTCCACTCGTTCTCAGGAGTAGAGAGTTTGGAATTTTGTCTCATCAAAGTTTTTCCAGGTTCCTGGTCTCCATGTAGAACAATTTCCTCACTGCTATCGCCTGCCTCTTTGCAAAGAACAAAAGACTGGGGGTAAAAATGTTGGTATTACAGTCGCTTCTGCTGGAAAAGGCAAAATGATAAAAATTGCCATTATTTTTCTATCGAGTAATGCTGAAAAGTACTCGGATATGAGGAAAAACCTTCATTTCTCCTGAGAACTAGTAATCCAAGTGGACGAGGAGGTGGAGAATAATAGCAGATTGTGCCTTTATTTGTTCATCATCCTACTACTCAGTAGCCAAGTCTGTTTAATAGCTGAATCATCTTGCCCAAGTTGCGGCCAGAATAAAATACTCATCACACTTTTAGAGTCAGGCGCAAGTCTGTGCATCAAAAATTTCATAGCAGAAATCTTTAAAAATGTGGTGCGGTATTTAGAAAATTCCAACAGTAACATTTAAGTTCGTTCTCAGCTCAAATCTATGCAATTAACCTTTGTGAAACATTTTGTCATGACAATAAAATCTGCCTTGACTACATCGCTGCATTGTTCCTCTCACTTTTCATCCTGAGTACAAAAGTACTCTTGGTTTCCATAACTTTGGGCTTTTTTTTATTACCTGCTGCAATTATATGCATCACTGGCCCAGGAGCCTTTACCAGAGTCGGCAGTAGTTATTGTCAGAAGTGACATAAATTAATGGGACACAGCATGAAAGCTCAGAAATGACCAAATGTGGAGAGTAGGCACAGCCCAGGGATTGTTCTGACAAGTAAAGTGCAATCATTCAAATATATCTGTAAGGACAAACACACTTAATGTCACACTGTGTTGTTTTTCCTAGTGCAGATCATCTTTGGGCATATTTCAGGGTGATTTCTTTTGAGTATTGAGGTGACTGTACTTATAACTATTCTGCAGAGGTGGAAAGCAGTAAGAAAAATGTCTTCTTTTGTTTACAGGATAATTATTTGACAGGTTTTCAAGTGTGAGAGGAAACAATTACACAATTGTAATTATACATTTTTGGTAATCATGTGTAATTTCCCCTTAATTTTATTCTAATACATTAAGACTGCTGATGGCTAAGTTAGTCAAAAGACAGAACTGAGCCCTCAGCATAGAAAATAACTGAAGTACATTCACTGAAGGTTAACGTTGGAAAGAGAAAAACTACCGCACCTACACTCCTCCCCTAGGGGTGATAAGCAGTCACTGATACCCAGTCATCCCCGGCTAGCCCAGGAATTCTGCGCAGGCTTGTTATGTGAGTAGCTACCTGGTTTGACCTCCATCTAGTCCATATTACCTGGTGACTGTACTTATAATCGTGACTGATCATGGTTTCATTGCACCTCATCTCCACCTTATGATTTTTCCCACTGGATCTTATAGTATTCTTCCATTTTGTACCCACCTCATCTTGTGGCTTTGCCCTACCAAACACCTTTAGAAGACAGGTAGGCAGGCAATCCACTTTCCACTGTCCTTTCTCAGTTTCTTAGAAGTTATCTCTCACTATTTTCTCCTACTCTTAACCTCTGTTGATGCTAGAATTCATTCTTTGATTTTAGACAGCATAAACTCATGTTTCAGAGATCTAGCAGGTTGAGAGTTAGAGCATTTCCCTTGTTTAGATTATTTTGTGTATTTGGATTACTTGGTGTCCTATTTGATTAACATACTAAAGCAAATAATATAACTCCAGGTAACTGAAGTGTGGGGGTTTGTGAAGAAGCACCATGATACATATATTGTTTGGAAAAGCCACTTCGGGTTCTCATTGAAACTGAAAATATTCTGCTTTTCTTTCCTCTCAGTCTATAAACACCGATATAGTCAGAGAGAAGATTCAAATCCCAGTCTCATCACAGCTCCACAGAGTGTGGCTGTGGTCACTTGCTGGAATCATAGTCTGTCATCATTAGTCTTGAGTGGGGTTGAAACGGAGTTTATCGAGTTGAATTTTATGAAGATCCTCACTAGATGAGAAGGGTTACTTGGTCTTCTGCTTTCTCCTTCCTTCCTCTCCCCCTCATGATTCTCCCTGCTCACTGTTCACTTCCAGTTCTCCTTCTCTCTTTCTTTTCTTCTCTTCTTCCTCTTGCTCTATCCTCTTCCTCTTTCCTCTTTAAACTGAGATTCCTGTATCACAAACCAATCTCATCTCATGAAGAGCAATGACATTTGGAAAAATCTAAATGTTCTCAATCTCTTTTTCCTTCATTGTCAAAACTGTTTTATTGTGAAGTTTTATCAGTTACATGAGATAAAATGGGTGCAGAAATCTCTTGGTAAAAACAAATGATCAAGATTAGTGAGAAAATACATAAAGAAGCATCAAATAAATTTTTGGTGAGAGAAAAATTTAGATAGCCCACTGATATTTGAAAACAGTTTTAAAAACTGACAACTAGAAATTAACTTCTTGAATTTCAGTCTATCCTTTTGAACTAAATTTAACAAATCTTATTGTTTCTTTCTTCTCTTAATCTTCAGCAATAATTCTCAAATTCCTGTGAATTTTAGGTTCAGGTTTCATTCAACAAACAAATGAATCTTCTGCTATTTGAAAGTCCTAGTTAGAATCATCACCTCTAATTGAACCCATTGCATGTCTGTTTATCTGGACCAGCACTCCTTCAGAAATACAATTAATCAAGAAAGAAGCTGAGGGCCGGAGGGTTAGCTCAGTGATTCCGGCGCCTGCCTTGCAAGCGCAAGGACCTGAGTTCGATCCCCAGTAACCACATATAATGCTGGGCATGGAGACACGCCCACCAACAATCAACACCGCATACCACAATGCCGGACGTGGTGGCTCACGCCTGTAATCCCAGCACTCGGGAGGTAGAGACAGGAGGATTGCTGAGTTCGCGGCGGCTTGCCTGGGCACCATAATGAGCTCAGGGCCAGCCTGAACTACAAAGCGAGACCCTGTCTCCAAAAAGCAAAAAAAAGAAAAAAGAAAAAAGAAAGAAGCTGAATTTTAGCAGCTAAGACAGTAATATAAATAATGCTTCCATTTCTTTAACAAGTGCACCTGGAATTTAAGAGAGCAATTATTTTAGGAAATCTTGCAACACTAGATGTACTTTTTTTTTTTTTAAGTTCTTCAGGCTAACCACTGGTGAATTAAGTGATTAATTAATTTCAAATTTTTATCTTTATTGGTACATTGTATATACACATCAGATAATCACATACATTCTTTATGATTTTGTTATGTAGTTGGCTACTCTTTGCATTATCTTCGTAGTCATCTCTTCCTTCCTGTTATTTCTTTTCCTCATACTTTCATTGGGAAGTCTGAAATAACTACTTCTTTACCTATTTATGATAAAAGAATGATTTAAAAAAATCTTCCACTTTGAAAATATGTCCAACTCCGCATACCTGAAGCTTCAGTTTCTCATAGGAAACATTTCTCCACAGAGTCCTATCTTTTTTTTTTTTTTTTTTTTTTTTTTGCTTTTTGGAGACAGGGTCTCACTTTGTAGTTCAGGCTGGCCCTGAGCTCACTATGGTGCCCAGGCAAGCCGCCGCGAACTCAGAAATCCTCCTGTCTCTGCCTCCCGAGTGCTGGGATGACAGGCGTGAGCCACCACGTCCGGCATTGTGGTATGCGGTGTTGATTGTTGGTGGGCGTGTCTCCACGCCCAGCATTATATGTGGTCACCGGGGATTGAACTCAGGTCCTTACGCTTGCGAGGCAGGTGCCGGAACCACTGAGCTAACCCTCCGGCCCCACAGAGTCCTATCTTGTGAGTGTGGTTCTGTATCACACAGTTTTGAGAGCAGGAGTTAGAAGCACATCTTTTTTTTTTTTTTTTTTTTTTAGTTTTCAGTGTGTCTTTTATATTACTGATCTTCCATCTTATCAACATCTATTGAGGTTAACTTGCTCTAACCTACACTAACCCAGTCTGGTCTTCATTCTTATTCTCATAGAAGTTCCAAATGTAATTTAACCCTCTGGATATATTCTAACATAAGCCATTTTCACCTAAAAATGCTCCCCCACCCTCACTTTCCTAAGACTCCTGATTTCCCACACTTTCCTCCTCTAGACTAGGATATGAATGAACAGTGTCTAAAGTGGCTTCTCCTGGATCTGGGCCCTTCTTCTTCTGATGCCATTTTCCCAGCATTTTTCACTTCGACAAAGTCAACTGAGTTTTGGCAAGGGTGCCAAGACCACTGAATAGAAAAAGAAGTCTTTACAAGTAGTGATAAGGAAACTTTGATAGTCACATGCACAAAAAATAAAATTGGGCCCCTTTTCTCATGGTATATTAAAAAATTAACTTAAATATATAAATGATATAAGTTGAAGTTCTAAAACTATAAAACTACAAAACTTCCAGAAGAAAATACTGTAATGAATAAATATTCATGATTTGGAAAAAATGCTAACAGGATATCAAAAGCATGATGGATAAAATAAAAACATGGACCTAAAAACTTATAAATATTAAAAAGTTTGTGTTGCACAAGACAGCATGAAGTAGTGAAGACAAACTTCATTTCCTGGGAAGGAAAATGTTTGCAAGCCATCTATTAAACTGGGAACTTGTACCTGTAGTACCTAAAGAACTCTTAAAATTCAGTTATACAACACAAATATCACAATGAAAGTTCAACAGAGTCAGAAAAAATCCTCCTGTGAGAAAGTTGTATATATGGCCAAGAAGAACAGTGAAATATATTTGACATCACTAGTTATGAAGGAAATGCAACTTAAAATGTCACTAGACACTGTTTCATAGTTATTAAGACAATTTTAAAAAGCTCAAAGAATAATTATTGGTGTGGCTGTGGAAAATTTTAAATTCTAACATACAGCTGGTGGAAAAGTAAAATAATATAGCCACTGTGGAAATTAATCTGACATTTCTTCAATGATTAAATATAGTAGTATACCCCATTAATACCACTCTTAGGTATTTATACAAGAGAGATAAAAATCTTATATATGTCTGAATAAAATCTTATTCACAGATACTAGTAGTAGTATAATTCATATAGCCAAATGTGTAAACAACTTAAATGTCTAGAAGCAGACAAATAGATACACAAAACATAATCAATAGAATATTTGACTATAAAACAGAGTTCTGCCATTAGCTATCACATGAATGAACCTAATAACCCTAATTCCCAGTGAAAAAAAACAGTCACATAGCAGAACATACAGGATTCCATTCCATGAAATTCCACAGTAGCAAATCTATAAACAGAAAGGACAGCAGTACTCACCTGGAGATAGAGAGGGGCTAGAATGGGAGAATAGGAGAGTGGTAGCTAAAGGGTATGGGGGTCTTTTCTGAGAGAATGAAAATGTAAATTTGTTTAGATGATACTTATGCATACCTATAAATACACTGACATTGAATTACATGATTTGAGAGAATTATATGCTACAGTATATCTCAATAACACAATAAAACACATATTAGTCTTAAGACAGCTAAGAATAGTCATACAATTCTTTATGATTAAATATAAAATTTATTTAGTTTTTAAATAAATATAAATGAATTAAAATTAAATTGATTTATTTTGCTGTAGATTTATTCCTTATTTATCATAGACTGAAATTTAATTATTCCCTAAAAATATTTTTGTAAGACTTGAAAGGACTCATTTCTTTTTAACTTTGTAGTGCAAATGTGAGGATTATTTCTACATTCCTTACCATCTGGCCTCCAAGTGAATTTTGTCATGACAAACTCCTACATAAAATTCTTTAATGACACTCTATGCCCAGGGTAAAGATCAACCCTTCAATAACAATCATTCATCTTTAGAATGTGGCACAGACACATTCTAGTTCTTTGTACTTAATGGTAGGCTAGATATCTTTGGTAGAAATTTTTGAGTGAGAACGCTCATCTACAAAGGCTCCAAATTGAATGATTCCTTATATAATACTGATGCATTTTTTTTTGAATGACAGCACTATGAAAATAGAGAACAAATTAGTGGTTATCTGGAGTTGGGGGGAAGTGGTGAGAAATAGGGGGTAGACGTGCTTATATAAAGGAAAATATGTGCGCAGGAAACTTGGGGTGAAGGGAATTTTCTGTATCATGAATGAGATTGTAGATACATAGAATTCAAATGAAAGCTATACAGAGTAGACACTGACATATCTCTACCACCACGAACAAAAGGAAAGCTATGAAACTAAGTAATCTATATCCTCTGGTCTTGTACTACAGTTTTGAAAACTGTTTCAAAGGAAGGAAGTAGGTAAATGGTATACGATATACCTCTGAATTATTTCACCTGTATATGAACCTATATCTCTCTATAGATACCAACAGTTTTAACTTTAAAAGGAAAATGGAAAAAAGTTACTGTTTCATGAATATTTAATTTCTCTACATTTTCTCTTTCTAATTTGTCACTGAATTAAGGCTCCACATTTAAGACCTCTATTGGAAAGTTTCACCAAGAAATTTGAAATTCCAGCAACTGAGACCTAAAATATTGAAGGGTCCTAATTACAGTCATCACCCAGCGGCTGTGAAAAGACATAGTTTTGGGCCGCGCCCTTGACCGCTGACATTTTGCATCCATAACGCTAATTCAACACCATATTATTTTTTGGATCTAAAGTGAACTACTTGAAGTGTCTAAAAGCATGCTGATATATAACCTCGTATTCCAGAATCTTAAAACTGACTCATTCTTAGTCAGCTGAGATAATTTTTAAAAAAAGGAAGGGCGGGAGATTTAGCTCAGTGGTTCCCGTGCCTACCTAGCAAGCGCAAGGTCCCTGGTTTGGTCCCTGGTAACCACATACAACAATATCGGACATGGTGACTCAAGCCCACCAACAATCAGTACCACATACTACAGTACCGGGCGGGTGGTTTGTGCCTGTAATCCCAGCACTCAGAAGGCAGAGGCAGGAGATTTCTGAGTTGGAGACTTGCCTGGGCAACAACATGGTGAGCTCAGGGCCAGCTTGAACTACAAAGAGAGACCCTATCTCAAAAAAAAAAAAAAAAAAAAAAAAAAAAAAAAAAAAAAAAAAAAAAAAAAAAAAAAAAAAAAAAAAAAAAAAAAAAAAAAAAAAAAAAAAAAAAAAAAAAAAAAAAAAAAAAAAAAAAAAAAAAAAGTCAAAACAATTAAAATGAAAGGAAATCAGAAAGAAAGTAAATTAAAATGAATTAACATCCATGATTAAAAATATTTGGGCGCCTGAGATTTGGCTCAGTGGTTCCTGCGCCTGCCTCTCAAGAGCAAGGTCCCTCTTTCAATCCCCAGTAACCACAGACAACAATACTGGGCGTGGTGGCCACGCCCACAGGCAGTCAGTCCCTCATACCACAGGTGCCGGGCGTGGTGGCTCACGCCTGTCATCCCACCACTCGGGAGGCAGAGGCAGGAGGATTGCTGAGTTCAAGGCTTGCCTGGGCTACATAGCTAGCTCAGGGCCAGCCTGAACTACAAAGCGAGACCAAGTCTCAAAAAAAAATTGGAAATAATAAAATTCTTCTCCAAGGATATATGGTAGTGTTTATACTGAGAGATGGGAGGACAGTTGCAGGTGTTAGGAGGCAGAGCACCGGCGGAGAAGTCCAGCACGGCTCAGCAGGAAGCCCCGCACAGTGGCATGAGAGGGCGCTGCGGCGAAAAGAACGGGGAGCTCGCAGAGACCTGCGCTTCTGCTCCAGAGCTCGCACTGAAGCCTGGAGCAGAGGCCTCGGTAACACGCTGAGCCGAGCGATCCTCCCCGTCGCCAAGAAGCGCAAGGAAAGCAATAGGAAGCTCCTCCAGAGCAGTAACAGGAGAATGCGAACATAGCCAAGTGGATAACGACTGAAGGCATTTCTTTGAATGGATTCAAACGGTTCCACTACATTCTATGGCTTTAGAAGGGAGTTCCATGATACTGTTAGGATAAAAAGTTACCCACATGTGCTATACTTTTAGTATGATCCCATTGAAATAAAAATAAAATCTATAACCTATACATATACCTACAAGTCTATACATTAGTACATTCGCCGAAATATAGGTTAAATGTGGAAAAGCAGCAAACTGTCAGCAGTGATTCTTTATTCTTTTTTTTTTTTTTTTTTTTTTTGAGGCAGGGTCTCGCTTTGTAGTTCAGGCTGGCCCTGAGCTCACTATGTAGCCCAGGCAAACCTCGAACTCAGCAATCCTCCTACATCTGCCTCCCAAATGCTGGGATTACAGGTTTGAGCCACCACACACGGTATTGTTGCATGTGGTTACTGGGATAGAACCAGGGACCTTGTGCTTGCGAGGCAGGCACCAGAACCACTGAGCTAAATCTCCGGCCCCAGCAGTGATTCTTTTGGGAGACTGAGAACGAAGGAGACAGTGCAGTTTCAGTACCATGTGAGTCTTCTATGTGATTTCCATGTATGAGTAGAGCGAAAAAATACAGATATTCCAGAGCAACACCGTCTAATGGAAATGTACTCAAGTTACAAATGAAACCCACATATGTATTTCAATTTTCTAGGAGCCATATTGGAAAAGTAAAAAGAAATAAAGATAATTGATTTAATATATTTTAACTTGCTTCACCCAGAATGTTATAATCGGAACATGTAATCAATATAAAATACCAGTTAGATAACATTTAATTTTGAGGTACATTTCTAAAGTTCATGTGCATATTACACTATGGCACATACTAATTCCAACTAGCCCTGTTTCAAGCCTTTACTGGTTATACATGGGTACCAGACACCTTACTGGACAGGGTAGTTCAATTCCGCTTGCAGAGATGCCTTCAGGACCTGTTAGTACAGTGAGGTGTGGCCATGTCCAGACCGTTCTTGTGTCTTGGGCTTGGTGCACCTTCTCAGTGTCCAGCACCACTTTTTATCAGTTTGTTAGCATTTAATGCATTTTATCATATCCAGATATTCACAGAATTATCACAACATGAACATTTTATAAGAAAATTAATTGTGTATTCTTAGGGAACTACAAGTTAGCTTCTAAAATGTCTGTTAAAATAGCTTCATAGGAAAATAAAAGAGAAAATGATATTGATCCTGAAATTTAATTGTGAATGGTTTGCACAACTAGTATCTTCTATTTAAGAAGAGGGCAAAAAGGAGAAAATACGTTCTAAATAAAAAGTTGTTAGTCAAAGTGCTTATGACCTGGTAGCTTATCTAAATATCGAGATGTGTAGTTGGGTTCTTTCATTTGTTCATTGTCCAAGCTCCACCTCATCCTAAGAAGATTAAGGGTGAATTTAGATCCTTGATCTAGGTCTCCCAAGTCTTAGCTTCCCTGGTTACTTGAGGAAAATTTTTTTTTTTTTTTTTGAGATAGGGTCTTGCTTTGTAGTTCAGGCTGGCCCTGAGCTCACTATGGTACCCAGGCAAGCCGCCGCGAACTCAGCAATCCTCCTGTCTCTGCCTCTCGGGTGCTGGGATTACAGGTGTGAGCCACCATGCTGGGCACTGTGGTATGTGGTGTTGATTGTTGGTGGGCGTGAGTCACCACGCCCAGCATTATATGTGGTTACCGGGGATCGAACTCAGGAACTTGCGCTTGCGAGGCAGGCGCCGGAACCACTGAGCTAACCCTCCGGTCCTACTTGAGGAAATTTTAAATTTAATACCACAAAAATATTTACATAAAATAATACATTTGACAATGCTACAGAAACAAAATGCAATTAAATGCACTGTAATATAATTAGAAGAATGTTCTCAAAGTTGAATTAAAGAGGGTTGTCAGAAATATTACATTTTCACAATATCTATCAAACATTCTAGAACTCATTTACATTTTAAGATTCTTATACCAGAGAAAAGATATGGTATTTACACACCTGTAATCTATTTATTTCACTTATGATTATGTCCCCAAGGTATATCCATTTGAGGATAAATGACTCAAACATCACTCTTTATGGCAGAGTAATACACCATCTTATTAAACACACACACACACACACACACACACACACCCACACACACCTTTATCCAGTCTAGAGTTGATGGACATTTGGGTTATCTCCGAGATTTAGCTATCACAAACTGAGCTGCTATAAACATGGGTGCACATATGTTGCAGTGATATGAATCTTTTAAATCTTTTGTGTGTATACCTAGCAGGGGAATAGCAGGGTCGAATAGGACCTCTAATCCTAGCTTTTGAGGAATCTCCACAGTGGTTGCCTCAGTCTACATTCCCACCAACAGTGAAGAAGGGTTCCTTTCTTTCTTCAGCCTTGCTAGCATTTGTTGCTATAGCAGCCATTCTTTGTGGAGTGAGGTAAAATCTCTGAGTTGTTTTCACTGCATCTCTAGAATGACTAGTGATGTTGAGCATTTCATCATATGCTTCTTGGCTGCTTTTACAGCTTCCTCTGAAAAATGTCTGTTCATTTTAGATGACCATTTTGAACTGGGTCTTTAGGAGGGAGGCTGATTTTGTTAAGTTCTTCATATATTCTAGATAGTAGCACTTTGAGAAACAGCTGGTAAATATTTTTCCCATATCATTGTCTTTTCTCTCTGCCAGTGGTTTCTTTTGCTGTGCAGTTTTTTTTAATATGATGAGATCCCATTTGTTGATTCCTTCTGCTAGTTCTTGTGTTACTGAGTTTTTGTTCATAAAGTCTTTCCTTTAGCCGATGTCTCCAAGAGTTCTACTGACCCTGTTTTGCAGCAGGTTTAGTGTTTCTGTTAATGTTTAAGTCTCCAGTCCACTTTGATTTTAGTTTAGTGCACGGTGAAAGAGATAGGTCTAGCTTCAGTTTTTAGCAGGTTAAAGCCCAGTTTTCCCAGCACCATTTGTTAAAGAAGCTATCTTTCCTCCATTGAGTATATTTGACTCCTTTGTCAAAGATAAGGTGGCTTAGTGTATCTGGAGTTGTTTCTGGGTCTTCTAATCTATCACGCTGATCCTTAGGTCTGTTACTTTGCCAGTTTTTAATCACAGTGGCTTTGTAGTATAGTATCGCAAAATAGAAAATGTTCCAAAGGAAAAGGGGGTAGGGGTAACAAGGGGAAATAAAAAATGTGAAAAGGAAGCAAAGCTTATATATATAGGGGAGGGTTGTGGTATGGTCAGGGGAATGGGAAAAGTGAGAATTAAGTCATGTCATATAATGATACAAATTCTCAATGTTGAGTACAATCATGATGTGTATGTAAAATGTACCAATAAAATCAATTAAAGAGGAAACATTACATTTTGAAATTCTTTTTTACTGATAGATCTGAAATTTAGGGAATTTAAGAAAATAAAAGTAGGAGAAATAACTTTCAGAATAGTGAAAGTAATTCAGATATTTGGTCCTTTGAAGCATGAATACTTGTGAACATATTTACAGACACATGGCTGGTTTTTGCTGGTGGAAAGCAGCTATCTACATTGTGGAAGATTCTACAGTCAGTCACAGTCACAGAGCTTGATGGCTGGCATGGCCACATCTTAGGACTGGGAGTGTACTTTTGCTGAGTTATGGACCTAGACAATCATTCACTAACAGTTACAAAGAATTGTTGCATCTTAGCAAGACACTCATTTAAACCATTATTTTTTCTATTGCCTTTACATGTACTGGAAAATTTACTTTGCTTCTTGGAGAGTAACATGATCACTGTACTGTCCTTCAGTCAGCATCAATGTTTTCATTATTCTCCTCAAGATTCCCATGAAATTTTTTGGTTTGAATCTTTGTGTTTGACCATTGTTGTGTGTCAAATGGCTATCAGTGTCAAAATAAAAAAGCGAGGATGTTTTTGCACTACTCTAATTGCCAGCCAATAAATAAAATATCTACTTTAAAAATATTTCATACACAAGGATTACTTTTATGACAGAGATATAATTGGAAGATGATTATCAATTTGAAAAATAGTTGACAATTATGTTTTGTTTTTAAATGGCTAATTTCCCTACTAAGGTTAATATAAAATATTTTACACAGAAGTTTTCTGGAAAGCATTTATCTTAGATGGTGTGACACGTTTTTATAGTATACTTTCCAATAAATGTGGCGTATAAGACATACCTATGAATTTAACTCACATACATTAATTCAACTGAATTTTGAAGACACTCCACCACAGGCAAAAAACAACAAAAGAAAAGAGATATATTTTAAAGATTAAGAGGATGTAAAACATAAGAAACATTACACAAATGGAAGGTGACTTAAGATTTGTCTTTAGTGTTTGGGATTTTATGGCTAGAAATATGCGTAGAAATGCAAAGAAACCTCACATTACTCATTTAAAGCAAAATCTCTCCCTTATATTTTTGCTGTTCTTTTAGGCTTGCTTATTCTATCTTTATTTTTCATCTTCAATAGCATTACATAATATCACTTCATATTTAGAATAATTTTTAGTTCTAGAATGTCTGGTGTTAACAAATCTGATATTTTTCTCTTACTCATAAAAGCATCTGTCAGCAACATCTGAAGTTTGTGAGGTTCATCATTTCTGGGAAACTAACGCAGGTTGGTACCTGCTGCACGCAAATACTTCAGTTTTCAGGCTGTTCATATGTAAAATGTTGTCATTCAGTCCCTGGTTTCAGCCACTGGAGAAGTTTTCTGTTGCTTTTATTATGGTTGTTGTTCGATGGGCAGAGGAATTTGAATGTAAATGTTGGTAAATTAAGTATAATAGTCATGTAGGGTCTTTGAAAACATGCACACCCACAACCACAGAGACAAAAAGAAATCTGTAAACAATCTGAAATATTAAGAATAAAGCTATAATTCTCCTTTCCAATGTTTAGCTTGAAAATATATGAGTGTGTCCATAGCCCCTGGGTTATGCTAATGTACTCGGGATGAAGGCACATTGAAACCAATACGTACAGTCAGTAAGCTTGTCTTTCTCCACACCTTTACCACCCATTCCAAAAACTCCAGGATAAACGCAGATTTACCCGGAGCTCAGGGTCTCTAGCTTCTCTGAAAACTAATATTTACTCTTTCATCAATATTTGAAATCCCTCACTGAATTCTTTTATATCTTCTAACTCCTGTGATGTCATTGAGTCCAAAGAATCAAATAATCAAATTATCTTTAATTTTATACATACCTCATATCTTATAAAAACAGACACACATTTTAGAAGCTTACCAAACTCATTCTCCCTTAAAGTATATTGTTTCAGAATTGGCAGTAATAATCTCCCCATTTTTGGTGTATTCATGTTCTGAGAGGCACTGGTTAAAGGTGGGACCTGAGAACATACTGCAGTTCCATGTGTGTGTGTGTGTGTGTGTGTGTTTTCTTAGTCCGTTAGTGTTTGTGTCAGTTTCCTCATCAGTAAAATGAAGACAGGCGATTTTTCCGGCACATACAGGTAACTTTTGAAATAAAATGAACTCAGTATTTTTTTGTTGATTTTAAAATAATGCAATTGCACATGGTGGGAAAATGTTTGATGGTGGCTTAAATAAAAACAAGTTAGAATCAAAATAGGTCACATATAGATACAAATCTCAATGAGGAATGTTATCATAAAACAAGTTATACAACTTGAATTTTAAGAAACTGTCAATACCATTTTCACATAAAGTATGAATATTTTCCTTTTAATAGTTCTGAAAATAAAGTTAGATTACCTTGTGAAGAATAGAAGAAATAAGGAATTAAAATCTTTCAGCAGGCAAGAATATATACTATATTTATGTCGATTGAAAGTAATAATTGTTGGGTGATGTGAACTTTAAAAATGTATGTATCACTAGGCATAGTGGCTCATGCCTGTAATCCCAGTACTCGGGAGGCAGAGACAGCAGGATTGTTGAGTTTGAGGTTTGCCTGGGCTACATAGTGAGCTCAGGGCCAGCCTAACTACAAAGCGAGACCCTGTCTCAAAAATTTAAAAAAAAAAAAGTATGTACCACTCACTGAGGAAAAAAAGAAAAACTGTTAGGTTCATGTACTTCTTTGGAGTTGGCAAAAGTATTATGTGATTGAAAATATTAGAATTCACATTGGCTTAAATTGAGAATGTGAGAATGAATTCATATTCATCTGGAAATTATGGTTATACAATGGTGTTACTTTGTTTCAGTGTTTTAAACTATTCTTATTTTTTATTATCATTTTCTATAAAAAGTTTTGCAATTTTAAAATCGATCACAAAATCTCGTGTTTATACTGACAACAGTTGACCTGAAATACTTAATTTGTTCCTTCAAACTGGAGATATTTTTTATTAGCATTAAATGTCATTAAAAATTATCAATCTGGGCTGGAGATTTAGCTCAGTGTTCCAGCACCTGCCTCACAAAAGCAAGGCCCTGAGTTTGATCCCGGTAACCACATACAATGCTGGGCGTGGTGACTCATGCCCACCAGCTATCAATACCACATACACAGGGCCGGACGTGGTGGCTCACACCTGTCATTCCAGCACTCAGGAGGCAGAGGCAGGAGGATTGCTGAGTTCGAGGCTTGCCTAGGCTACATAGTGAGCTCAGGGCCAGCCTGAACTACAAAGCAAGACCCTGTCTCAAACAAAAAAGAAAATCATCAATCATGAAAATTAATTAAGACAAACATTTCTTTTACTTCCTGAAATGATGGCCTAGGCAACCTATCTCACAGAACACACCTTGTCTTCATTTTAAGAAGGGTTTGATTGTGACCCCATGAAAGGAAGGCCTGCTTGCTTCCTATAACTGTGGTTTACATGTTCTTAAGAAAAATTCAGTAATAACGTGTTTCAAAGCCAAACTGTAGAACTAGGTGGAAAGTCCTCAAAAAATAATCATCTCTAGAGATCCCCCTAAATTATGAAAAGCACAAATACTTTAACCACATTGTGTTTTGCATATAAAAATATCTATTAGAGCAGTCAACTACGACATGAAATAAATCGCATTTGTTTTAATTGAAAAAGATAGCTAAAAGGTTTCTTCTGTGGGCTATTGCAACAGTACAAGAATACAAGGTGCATTTATTTATTAACCAAAAGCAATCGTGAAACAAATTGTGGAAGCAAAAGCGGCCTACCAAACGGAAGGGTTCTCGGTTGCCTCTTCCTACAACGTGTTACAGGTTAAAATGCCACAGTTGATAAACGCTGCGCAGTCTAAGTTGGCATTTGCTAATTTAACGTTCAACATTTCCCCCCACCCAGAGCGTCATGGGGGACGTGAACACGTCTGACATACGCTCCTTCATCCAAGTATCACAATCTAGTGGTCACGTAATCTTCGTGGGCGACTGTGTCTGTGAGGCTTAGGTCGTAGTCTATACTGGAGTCCTCGTCCTTGCCGTGTTTCTCCTTGGGGATGATGGGCATGGTGTCCTCCACCACCACCTTCTCTGACTTGAAGGAGCACACTCTCTTGCCTACCTGCAAGCCCAGTGTGTCCGTACTCCTTTCTCTATGGTCTACTAAAACACACTGTTCACTGAGACCGGGAATGCTCAGGTCACCCCGTGAAGCTAATCCTCGGGATTCCAGCTGAATATTTCTCTCAAGTGGTCCTGCGGCCTGTTGACGAGCAACTTCTTCTGAAACAGAGAAGATTTGGTTTGCGTTTTGCTCAGCAGCGTTTTGTTTTGATCGTCTATGAAACAACCCGAAGTTTTTGATATCAGCTACAAAATTCGCTTTTCTCTGCTTCTCCCTCGGGGGCTCCTGCGCCACCAGGGCGGAGCCATTGCTTATGTTATGTCTCTCGGAGGCAATGGCTGCTGACCTCGGATGGATCAGAGTGGTTAAATCAAAAAGGCTGAAATGCTTTTTCTTGTCCTTGCTATTACCTTCATTATCACTCTTTTCGTCTGAGTCTGCTGAATTCGAAGACTCCTTCGTGGCGTTTGCAGATTGTGTGGTAGAAAATTTGCTTCCTCTAAGCAATCCCAGGACTTCAAAGCGGAAACTAGAGATGTCTTGCTTCAGTTCCTAAGTTAAATTTAAAATGATAAGTTAGGTCGCAACTTAAACAATGTGAAACATCACAGTCATTTCAGACAGAGCTTGAAAGTGTTCCCACTGCTTTTTAAGAACCAAGATTCTACATGATGGTGGTTCTACTTAAATTTTCAGTTCTTTCCCTGGAAATGAGTATCATTTTGGTGTTTATTAATATCCCTCTTGAAGTTTTGTAGTAACAAAAATGCTTCCTAAGGATGACGCCCGAAGAAACAAGGAATGACCTTGTTCAATGCTGAGTTGTATAGTCTATGGTTTCTCTTTGGGAGCAAAGTAATTTGAATCATTTGATTAAATTGGAATTTTGTGGTGGCAAAGAGTATTCTGAACCTTGGTTAATTCATAATCTGTGACTTCAACTTTGTGATTTATCTATCTTTCTATATAGCTGGCTGCTTATTTTTGTTCTCTTTGCCAAACTAGATTCTTACATTACTCAATATGTGTTTATTCTCCTTTGTAAGGTCTTACTGATTCTAAAGCATTCTTCCAAAAATATCCATCTGTGTAGAAAAACAAAGTTAATTTATGTATATTTTCATCATTTGCTATTGCCTGTATTCTCTTATTTCTTAACAGAATTTTTAAGAAGATGAAACTTAAGTAGAAAGATGAAATAGATAAGTTACAATTAAACTCAAACCTTAAACTTTATCCTACCAGAAAGTTTTTGTTGCTACTTTGTTGATTATTAAATGTTTCAGATATAGAAATCAGGTCGAAATATCAACATGAAAGCTCATTCACTAGAACACAGCTGGGATCAGTGTCAGAATGCCACAAGGGAAAGGACTTTCTTTGTCTCTAAGGTAAGTCCCCTTGACATTTTGGGTTAAGGATATTTCAAAACAATTTGAGAAGAAATTTCATCACGTACTTAAAAAAAAACATTCAATAAGACTTTAAAAAGCAGAAGGAACAATGTGTGGTCAAACACATGGCTGAATTTCCAACACAGATTCTAAATGTGCTGCGTCTGGTTCTGTATTTTACAGACTGTCTCTCATTGTGATGAAGATAAAAATAGTTACCTTAAAATTCTCCTCAGTGAGGCCTTCTTCAGTTTTAGCATCTCTAATCATGGCTGCGACATAGCGCTTCACCAGGTTCCTCATAACTTCCTGAGGTATTTTAGAATAAGAGTATTGATATTCAATGCATACATAGTATTTTTCTCATGAGTAAGTTCTGAAGAGTGCTGTTTTATTTTAATGCAAATTTCAACATATAATGCAAGGATAACTTACTTGATATTGGTGATGCCTTCTCAAATTATCAGCAGCTCGCCTCTGAAAAAGAAAGGGACATTTCTTTTTCAATAATATTGACATATAACCATTCTGAAAAATAATACACTTTTTTAAAGTCAAGAATGTGTTTTTCACTTTTGTTTTCCAAAGTAGAAATTTTATTTCACAATAGACGGTGGTCAAAGAGTGCTTCTTTTTTTTTGAGGCAGGGTCTTGCTTTGTAGTTTAGGCTGGCTCTGAGCTCACTATGTAGCCCAGGCAAGCCTCGAAGTCAGCAATGTTCCTGCCTCTGCCTCCCGAGTGCTGGGATTATAGGCATGAGCCACCATGCCCGGCACTGTGGTATGTGGTATTGATTGTTGATGGGCATGAGTCTCCATGCCCAGCATTGTATGTGGTTACCAGGGATCGAACTCAGGACCTTGCGCTTGCAAGGCAGGCACCAGAACCACTGAGCTAACCCTCCAGCCCACAGAGTGCTTCTTTACTTGACTCAAGAAAGAAAAATGAGAGATTAAAAAATTAAACTAACAATGATGGAAATGCAGTCCTAATATAAAATACAGAGGAATAGAGAATTAGTTGGTCACTTGACATGAGGCTGAGATATATACGAAAAGTATAACCAAATGAAAGTAAAATATCTTTAGGAATACTACAAGACAAAAGGAAGAATTTAATCATTAAATGTAACATATAATCAGAAACTTTATAAAACAACTCTTGAAAATACTTTCATATATCCATTAAGAGGGGCTGTAGTTTTAGCAAAATGTTTCAACTTAATAAAATTAATAAAAAAAACTTTGCTCAAACTTAACATTAACTAGCTTACCATTTAAAAAATATAAATATAAGTCAGTTATTATTTTGAAGAGAAAAATTGTTTTGGAGGCAGAGGTGAGCTAGCACAGAACAATTTTGTAGTAAAGATTATATGGAGAGAAGATGTTTAGTCATTGAAAAATGTTCATTGTACTTTGAGTTAAATAACATCCCTAAAATTTTGTAATTGCAGCTTTCTCAAAATATTCAAAAGACATTAGGAAAAATCTATTATAATCTCATTTTATACATTCTGAATAAAATGCAGAAATGATTTTTAAGGAAAAACAGTGGCCAAAAGAGTCTGATTTTTTAAAAATCTAAAATAAAAGAATTAATTTGGTAAGTCACAAGAGACAAAAGAGATAGCAAGGCTGGGTTAAATAAGGCTTTTACTCTTATTCCTTACTAAATATTTAATCATAGGCTGACAAAAAAGAATTTTTTGAAGAGTTGCACATACATCAATGTGAGGTTATAGTTCGAAAACTCAAGCAACATGAAAGAAACTCTTCTCTTCAGAGACATGAGAGGGGATGATGCTATTTCCAATGACCATGAGAAAGTCTATGTTTATTGACTGAGTACAGATGAGGTGACACTTAGCTCCTTAAAGGTCATTAATTATTTCACATGTGATAGATTTCCACATGAGAAATTCATTGTCAATATGATTGAGCCATTCATTTAAATTAAGACCTTCAAAATTTAACACAAATTTAGGCCATCTTGAAAAGAATTTAGCATGGAAATTTTATGCCTGGGCCACCAGATGGAGGTGTCTGACTCCTGCTGAGACACAGAAGAGCTGAAAAACAAGAGGAAAAGCACTTCTCCAGAGGCACAACCCTTCCAGACCTCTGCAAATTTACTTAAAGTGCACAAAAATACTGAAGTGAGGTCTGCATGAATTTCTTTAGCGTTGTCATTAAAAATATTACACAAGAAATCTGGTTATGATGATAATAGTAGATAGAAATGCTTAGTATAAAAAGATTTAATCACTTCAATGTTTCTTGTTTTATGGTTTTATAACATTTCTCTACTCTAGGGATCCTTTTTAAAATCTAATAAGAAATTTTTAACAAAGCAATTTAAAGTCATGATTGATTTTTAAGTCTGTTTACCACAAGAATGTCACTAGGGATGAGAGAATTAGGGAACCATGAGTAATCTGTGAAAAGCATTAAGTCACACTTTATTGTTAAAAATGGTCACAAACTATCTTATCTTCAGTGGAATCTTACTCATATCCAAAGTTAAAGTTTTTAATTCAAACACAAAAATATCAAAGAGTAGAGTTTAATAACAATTTCAGGTTAATTTTTTGGGGGGGAATGTTCAAAATTATTACTTTGCTTGAGTGAAAAATATTTTAAAAGTTTAGCTTGACAACTTTCAGAAGTTAGCTTCCATAGCCCAGAGTTAAGGCTAAATTAATGTATCTAATTTATATTTTTTAACCAAGTGACTATGTTCTACATCTTCATGCTGAGGTTGCAAAATTCTTTCTAGTTTTATGGGATTGGATTAGCCAGCCTGCACTTCTGCACTTCTACAACATGGCTAGGAAAAGACATCAGTGAAGTTAACTATCTTCTGAATATTAAAACCAAAATGAAGGCAACAACACATTCTTCAAGTGATGGTCCGTAAAGTCTGCAATTCTTGTTTTCCTCTTCTCTTAGTCTCCCCGTCTCTACTTGGCACCACAGAGTAGCTCTTGGGTTTAGTCACAGTTGTCAGGATGCCTACTTGTTTCTACTCATTTATTTTCTCGGAAGTCACATGGAACGTTATTAAGAGCACTGATACTTCAGTAAGTGTTATGTCTGTTTGGAAATTGACTAAGCCAGAAAAGGGAGGTTAGTTTTGAGATTGCGAGGTAAAAATAAACTTTGCTGGCTAATTTTGAAAATTAAATATGATACTTCTGGGGTTTACCATTAGCTAATGTGAGTTTCCATTTTCCTTAGGTTTTTCTACTTTCCAGTTAATAATGTAATATAAACATTTAGAAAATATTCTCGACTCACAAAATCTGATACCTATCAGAATTACCTTTGAGGAAGTGAAAGAATATAATTAGAGCACACTTTTCCCTCTGTTGGATTTTCATGGTATTTCAAACTCGTGGAGAGTATTTCCTTCAGCTCAATACTGAATGTTTTTAGAAACAGAAAAGAGGTGCATAAGCCAGAAATTTGCATTTGAATGATAAAATGAAGGTATGATTCTAGTATTCATGGATGGATACAACAGATTCAATAGACAGTCATTAAGGGGAGAAGTTTAAAAGTTTTATGGAATCTTTGCATAACATTGAATGTTTCCAAAGACTTCTCTGGATTTTCCTTTGTATACCATGGGTTGTAGCTCTTAGATTCGATTTAAGATATATTTATTAAGTGACTATATGTTCACATAACAGCATTCTTGTAGTGATCAGCAAGAAAGTAGAGATGAATAAAACATACTTAAATGGCTTACCCGCACATAAATGGCTTATAGATTATGCAGAAATTCCAAGAACCTGAATCACTACAAATTAAAGCAATTTAACAGTTTCTTTAGCAAAGTGTACAGGAAAAATATATTGGAAGGGGTGCACATTAGTCTGGTACTAGGCCAGGAGTCACTAGACTGCCAAACTTTCTTGACAGGATGGTTTTCAAGACAAACAGAATGGCATTCCTGCATGTCACAAATCACAGTTTAAGGTTGCTCTTGATTTGTTAGAAGAAGACAATGGCTTTTGGATCACAGAGCTAGTGATAAAGGAGATCAGTTTGTGAGAAACTTCTGCTGCTATAGGCAAGGTCTGAGTTTCCCTGGAAGTGTCAGGTTTTGCTTAGAAGTGGAAGAGTTTGCAGTTAGGAAAGAGAGGGCTCCAGGGATCAGCTGTGACATTTTCTTGCTTTCAAGCTCCATTTCTCTCTAGGCCCAGTGTTTGGAAAGGCAGGCTCCCTGTACATAAGTGGTTCCTTGCAGTCAGTTTTCAGTATCCTTTTCTTTCATTTCTACTCTGGTTTGTGTGTCATTAATTTTCAGGCCATGAATTATGCCTTTTTAGTTTTTGCCTGGCTCACTGAATCCCTTAAAGGATGTACTCCGCTGTCTTCTCTAAATAAAATAAAAAGGCAAGAGTCCATTTCAGGATGGGCTCTGTTTTGCAAAACTTGCAGTTTGTTTTCTTTTATGATGAATCTACATATTTTTCACTGTAGTCACACTTTCTCTGACATACAATGGAGCTACCTAACCTGCTAGTAGCACACTTTCTAAAAATAATATATAAAATAAGTACAAATGGCTGAATGTTATATTGTCAAATCAAATATTGAGGACCTCACTCTTGTAAGAATATCAGGCAGTTAATTCTCCCACATTCCTATTTGAAAATGAAAGTTTAATCAATCAACAGACCTTGCCAGCAAATTTTACAGCAGTAACTCAGGGACCCAGAGTTGCTCATGGAAGAATGCTGTCAGAAATGGAAAGTCTGCAGTTAGGCCTATCGAGACCTATAAATGTGAAATAACTATGCCTTTTAACAAATTACCACTAACATAAAATCTGAGAGGCATGTGCTACTAGCATTCTTCCTTTGAGGATAAGAGGTGGTGTGGTGCTAATGCGTTCACAAATTTTAATTCTCTCCACCTATTTTAACTGAGCACATTTCTGTGGCAACTGGGCAGGCTGCGCTTCTCATTTTCATGTCAAAGTTGAGCGAGGCTTAGTGACTTTGAGATGGTACCTCCTTCCAATGTACTTGAGAGTCAAATAGAAAGTGAAAATATAAAACTAAGGAAGTCTAAAATAATTTTCTTATGGCATCAAAAGACAGTTTTAAAAAAATTGGTTGAGCATATTGACTGACCTATTAACTTAAGCATTTCATTTAGAAAGCTGGTCTGTGGTCTGTTTCATGTTATCACTAATTATACTTTGGGGTAGTATTGCATTAGCATCTCTTACATTAATTAAAATGGATTTGGACCTTTTTCCACAGCAAGCACAAAGGTCAGTATTTTAGCTCCAAAAGCTGTGAAAGCTCCTAATGTTTTCTTTTATCATAATTTTTAATTAAAGTTTCAAGATGAAAATGCTTGTTTTGAAATGGAGATTCTGGGTGATTAAAATACTAAAGTTTGAGAAGCAATGATTTAATACCACAAAGGACACTAAGCATAAACCACAATGGAAACAATATGAGAAATGTTTGCGCATGTTGCTTACTTGACTATGGTACTCTCTCTGGACTGTAATTTCGGTACATTACTCTTGTTATGGTGCTCCCTTTCCTTTGATAGGATTTTCATGATTTGCAAGAGACAAGCTATCTTTCAATAATGGGCTTTCTTCCTGTCATAAATGTTTTGCTCAATAGTAATCCATTTCTGCTTCATTTATACTTTCTAGTATAAAGCAGTCCAGTGAGAGATGAATTTACCTGCAACTCTCAGTCATCCATTAAAGAAGGCTGAGCACAGATAAAAGAAAGTAAATGAGTTTTGGGGTTAGTTTCATCAATATTACTAGGATCCTATCAATAGCAAGATTTTATCACCAGTGATGAGCTCCCAGCAATGACCAATGTAGTAACTTCAAGAACTCTGGTCTCAGACTTTTCTTGAATGTGGTGACGTAAGGCCCTCTGTCACTCAGGTACCTGCTAGGTGATAAGTGTCAGGGAGGGAGTCACAATTAGGGAGGTTAGAGGTAATTCCTCAAAGAATAGAAGAATCTTCTGTTGCACTAAGTTTTCTGATTCAAAATCATGACATAAATAAATTGAGGATGAGAACAGAACACAAGCCAACCTATGACACCAGGGGCTCAGCTTTAAGCACAGCTGCTGGATTTGTTAAGGCTGTGGGTGAAAAAAATTCAAAGTACCAACAGACCCAACAGACTATATTTAAGATATCATTGCAGGCGATGGAAAGAGCATTAGGTCAGGAAACAGCAGGCTAAGGGCTTTTTCTAGCTTTTCTCCTAAAAGAACCTGAGAAAAGTAAACAACTCTTAATAAAAACAGTGGAACTAAACGGTCTTTAAGTTCCTTTTGGAGTGTGATGCTAAGGTATGCTTTGATTTTATAAAGTGACTGCTATTGATACTTCTGGGTCACTTGTTAGTTAAGAATGTATATTTCTTTGCTCAGACACATTAGAAGGATTAATCAAATGGAAATGAATTCATGGAAAAATCAATTATTTTTGACATTATTTCCTCATTGACATCCTCTTGTAGTGTTTAACCCATTTTAATTTGCTTTGCATTCATTTTATTTCTTTGCATGGAGTAGTTTCTTCACAAGTAACATATATTCATTTCCATATAAATAACAAAATACAACACAACTGAAATATGTAAATCAAAATAGTGTTTCCTTCTGACTCTGGAAATGCATTTATGTAGTATCACATTTCATTAGGATGACTCTCACAGAAACCCTTAACTCTGGAGGAAAAGAGAGTACTGAGGGTAGGAAAGAAGGAGACGGAGGAAGATATAACTCAGAATGTTTATTCAGGTTGACACGAATTCCCCAAACTTCAAAACATCCGCTGCCAAAGATTAGTAAAATGTACGTGGCAAAGGAAGATAGGAATGATTTGGAGTCACAGTAAACCATGAGTGATTTCATTGTTTAAAAAATGGAAATTCAGAAAAAGAGACATCAAGAGAAAATCGAGTTTTGAGAACAGTGATATATATATAGAAAATAAAGCTCTTAAACTTATACCATCCACTATCTACTGGTAGGAAAATGGGAATCACTCCTTTAACAGAAAGTTCACATGAACTGCTAGTTCTAGTTGCCTCTGATAAATAAGGACAATATATTCTTAAATACCAGTAGCAGTGAGGTTGGGGGTTGAGACATTAATTGTAAATCTAATATTATTTCTTACATTGTTCTCATAGCATCTTATATATTACTGTATTAAGAGGTTAAATATTTGCATAATACACATGAAAGGAAAACGCTCTTGTCTCTGTGTCTCTCACATTAAAACGATGTCCTCGAGGATGAAAGGCCTGCTCCATGCTTCCTTCCATTAGCCCAGCTAGTGGCAGCTGGAGGGTAACAGATGCAATAATTGCTTACCAAACCAAAGAAGGCTTTTTCTACTCGATAAACTTATTTGACACTACTTTTAAAATAATTTTAATTTTATCTATTTTGAAAAAAAATCAGATGTTTTTAGTAAAATAATTTCACTTCTATGCTCGGCAATAAAAGTCGTAAATTATGTGCTCGCTTCGGCAGCACATATACTAAAAAGTCATAAATTAGTATGAGGTTTATAGAATAAGACTTCGTCATACTATGACTTTGGTTCCCATTATAGGAACCATTTTGTGGTTCCTCAAGTTGGTCAGTAACAGCTTGGAGGAGAGAATGTGACTGCCCTTTGAAACACCTCTCTGCAAGACTTACTTGCCCATTAACTTCTCTTTAAAACTGGAATTGTTGGGGCAGGGATTTAGCTCAGAGGTTTGAGTGTCTGCCTGGCAAGCACAAGGTCCCGAGTTTGATCCCTGGCATCACATATCACAATGCCGGGCATGGTGGCTCACACCTGGCATCCCAGCATTCGGGAGGCAGAAGCAGGGGGATTGCTGTGAGTTCCAGGCCTGCTTGGGCTACATAGTGAGTTCGGAGCCAGCCAGAACTACAAAGCAAGATCCTGTCTCAGAAACAAACAAACAAACCCCAAAGTGGAATTGTTACTAGGGGAGCAGGAAAATCATGCCACCCCAGTAGGAAGAAGTCCTATTTGGCATTAGAATGGCCCGGTGAGTGAGCATTAAAGAATAATAGGGATACCTGAGAGCATGACTAGTGATGATCAGTTATGTTAAAAATATTAAAGGTAAATTAACATTTTTGAATTTTGATAAAATATCTAATATAACTTGGCGACTCTAATATAAAGACATTTTAAGATACTTAAGTGATTTTTCTGAGAACAAAGTGACTAATAAATGTTAGTGTGCTATTTCCCAAAATACACATGAAAGCTTTGAAAACTAGGAGACCAACTGAAAGAGGATCAGAGACTGTCTTGTGCCATGTTAATTTTAGCCAGAACAAACACCCAAATTTTGTATTTTCTGTTGGGATAGTTTAAACCCCCGATCTCCAATGTGAAAGAAAAGTTTACAAAGGAAAACTTTCTGGGGCACTTTAATATTTTGAAGCACATAATCTTGGACTCTGTACGATACTGAAGAGAAGCCATGTGTTGAATACTAAGCACGTTATGAATCTCAGCTGACAGTTGGCAGAGAATGTTTAAGTTATCACATTCGTTTAGTCATTTCTTTGGCCATTTTTATCAAATATAATTAGGTAACTGTCACCAGACAGGGCCCAGGAGGATCTGGAAACTGAAATAAACAACCCAACTCAATCTATCCATAGGTTCACTGACGTCCATCACAATAAAGAATTCTCAGGGTTAGCCAGTAAGAGGCACAGGAAGGGTTTATTAGAAATTCAAAAGTGTACAAAGAAACAGAATGTGGGGCCTCAAGAGCTAGAGAGGCACATTCTTCTCTGGAGAGGGAGAAATTTGTGCTTCTCTTGAGGTTATGGGAGCCTGGGAAAGATGGCGCACCCAGAGGAATAGACTGACCCATGCGACATGTGTGGCACAGGTGTTTTGTTTATTTATCTTTTAGATAGATAATGTAAGGATTCCTTGAATGCTTTCAACCTGCTCTTTTATTTTTGCATTGGGTTCCTGTTCTTTGCTTTTTTATTTGAGCCAATTTATCAACTTCCAGTATTCCTGAGGAATTTTGAGAATGAAGAGTCCAGAGGGAAAGGAGCCCAAATTTAACCAAGGAAATACTGGAATAGATTGCCTGGTAACTTCAACTGGTTCCCAGAGGTTAGTCTTCTTTAAACTACAAGATTTTTTTTTTTAGTTATGATTTCCTTGTCTTCTTTCTACCTATCTTCCTTTTCTTCTATTGTACCTTAGGAACCAAAATACAGGTCCTCCTGTCATCCAGTTTTACAGTCCAGTATGAGAAACATATGGAAATACAGTGCACTCAAAGACCCTGCTATACTAATCCCGCAACGTTGTCCAGTTAAAATTTTAAGCAAGCGTGTGTTCATTCTCCAGGTGTTGCCTGCTAGGACTGGTAGGCTAGTGTGAAGAAAATGCTTCCCGTAGAACAACAAAAATTATCCTCCAGGTAGGAAATGGGCCTGTGAAAAATTCCTAGCTGTTCAGAAGGTGTCTTATACTTGGTAGATGTGCAATTTAAGTTAGTAAGATGCAAAGTCAAAGTATCTGACAATCTTGAATAAAGAATAAAATTTCATTCAAATGCACAATTTAAAAAAAACAGTAATGCTAATGTGCTGTGTTCTTACCCCTATTGTTCCGAAACTTTCTGGCTTTCTTCTCATCTTTTTCTTGCACAGATGGGTCCATATCCATTTGATCAGATACCAGAGAGACTTGGGACTGGGGATGACATTGAAAGGAGTGGGCAGAGTACCTCCTTCTTCAAAATAACTCATCCAGAGCTTTGTTCGAGCGAATTTCCATTCTATATCTGCATGGTCCTGAGTAGGAGAACATGACAAATGCTGACAGCTTTCTTAATTAATATGAGGAGATAAACCTCATGCAGAGCCTGAACTCGACTTAGAGTGGTTCTTGGGACATTAATTAAATTCCTTATGAAAACACCCCTAGCTTCCATAGGCAATCATCTACACATTTCAGAGGATGGCTTCCTCTGCAAGGAGTCACAGTACTTGTATCACTTTTCATGTTTCTTTCCTCAGTGCAAAAAACTTAAAATAAGGCCATGTTAAGGGCCTGGGTAAAATAAGTCCATGTTAAGGGACTGCAGTAAGGGCCTGGGAGTTTAGCTCAAGTGGTACTGCTCCTACCTTGGAAGCACAAGGGCCCAAGGTCGGTCCTCCATACCACAAAAAAAAAAAAAAAAAAAAAAAAAAAAAAAAAAAAAAAAAAAAAAAAAAAAAAAAAAAAAAAAAAAAAAAAAAAAAAAAAAAAAAAAAAAAAAAATTACAAAAAGTGACTGCAGTAATAAGATATGACTCAAAGATAAATATGCACCTCTTACATTGTAGACTCAGCTCAGCTCAATTTTATTAGGTCCTGGCCAAAAACAGGGCTTTGAGTATTTCTCCAGGCTTCCTGTTTAGCAGATCTCTACCTTTGTAGATGCTCAGAGCTTAGCCTTCAGTACTGACAGAAAAGCCCTACTGTGTATGTTTCCATGCGAATTCTTGGTTATCATCTCACAGAGAAGTTCCTCTAATAAATGTCTTACAGAGCATTGGCCTGGCCACAGCATGGAACCTTGACATAACCTTGGTAGGTGTTGCCAGATAGGATTCTGGCTAGTGGTTGCCCATGAGCCGAAGGACAAACTTTACTCACCATGAATAACCCACACCACTTTATTAACCTCCTTGGGGGGAAACCCTGAAGTATTTGTGAGAATGAGATATAGGATAGCTGGCCTCTTCTTAACTTAGGCATAACATAGAGAATTTAAAATGATTAAAATAGAAAGCCTGGGAACTAGGAGGAGAAACTGGGGATACATGCACTTGAACAATTCAAAATCATTCATTATAACAAATTATTATTATAAAAGAGAATTTAGATTTTAGAGTGGGAGAATAATCTAGACTATGGTCCTTTCTAATATTCCTAAATTGCTGTGTGCTTGTATACCTAGTGCACACAAAGACACACATATGCACATATTTCTAACCTACTCAACTGGGATTTCATTTGAGACACCAGAAAGATTGTCCCTTGGCAAGAATCATTTTACATGGCCTTCGTTTTGCTGAGCACCTGGCTGATTATGCAGACTGATTGGTAGAAGTAGAGCACTTGTAGTTTTCCTCCTCTTTCCTCTTGCTCTTCTCATGCTCCATTTTGTCTTTCTTCTTTATCCCTTTATTTCTTTTTTTTAAAATTGAATTCTTCATTGGTACTTTTTTTTTTTTTTTTTTTTGTGAGACCGGGTCTCGCTTTGTAGTTCAGGCTGGTCCTGAGCTCACTACATAGCCAGGCAAGCCTCGAACTCAGCAATACTCCTGTCTCTGCCTCCCAAGTGCTGAGATTAAAATAAGTGGCGTGAGCTACCACGACCGTCACTGTGCTATGTGGTATTGATTGCTGGTGGGCGTGAGTCACCACGCCCAGCATTGTATGTGGTTACCGGGGTCAAACTCCAGGTCTTGCGCTTGCGAGGCAGGCACTGTCCACTAAGCTAAATTTCCGGTCCCATTGGTACATTTTATATACAGCTCACAATCACACTCAACATTGAGGAATTTGTACCAGTATGTAAAATAAACAGATCACAGATATGTAAATACCATATCTTTTCTCTGGTATGAGAACCTGTAGATGTAAATGAGTTCTAGAATGTATGATAGATTTTGTGGAATAGAAAATATTCAAAGGGAATGCGTTAGGGGAAAGTAATGAGGGAAAAGAATAAATATCCCTTTATTTCTAAACATGCTCTTGGATTCTGCTTTATATGCTGCATTAGTGAACGAAAGTATCCACTGTATACTGTGTGCTACAGTCGTGAAGAACAGAATTCAGAGCTAGCTGCAGGGAAGGAAAAGGCAGTCACTTAAAGCGCAGGCGTGGAGTAGCTCCTTTTGACTTATTGATTCTCATGGAGTCACAAATTAAGGTTTTTTTTTTTTTGCCCTTATTGCTACCACTAAGCAGGTGTTCTTTGATCGTGTTTGGGATTCTGTGAAGTCTATAACATAGCCTGTAGTACTTGGAAGACCTGGAGATAGAGGAGTCTAAGGTGCTGCTGGTGGAAGCCAACTTCCCGTGCTCACCTTCTCACTCCTACTCAGCATATAAAAGTTAGTCTCAGATTCATCTGCACTCAGAAGCCTGGTCCCAACAGTCTTTGGTGGTCTCTTGTTTCCATGCCAACTCTCTTCACTTTCACAACATTACCACATTTTTCTACTCAATCACAAATTAAAAAAAAAATTCTTTGTTGTATTAATTTTTTCTTGTGATCACATACTTGCATCACTAATTTTTCTTATATGATGTGTCTGACATAGGCTAGGTGCCCAATAAATATGTGATGAATGAGAAAGTCTGCAAACTGGAAGAAGGCTTTAGTTGTGGCTTGCTTTGCAACTCTGAAATTGGCCTCTTCTGTGCTTCCTGCTTAACCCTGTGCTTCACCATTTACCCTATGGCTCTGAGTCAGCAGTATCAGGACCCAAAATGAAATCCTTAGAGCAAACTCTTTCATTCTAGGGTAGTTGAGAATAAAATGCTTGACAAGCCCATGCCTCAAGGTGGCTCCCTCAGAGGGTGCCAGCTGGGATGCCTGTCTCAGGTTCTCAGTGCTTGCTTTTCTTTGGTCACAATCATTTTAGCACCAGGGCTAAACCAAAAGTGATCTTTGAAGATTATTGTAATAAAGTTACAAAGAAAAACAGGTGCCATAAAAAATTCCATACCACTCTTGAATAATGTTCTCTTCTTAATGAAATCGGGACATTTAATGATTTACAGAAACCAAATTATTTGTGGCTTGTTTGCATTTAGCTTGGTATTTAAAGGTTGTCTAATATTTTGTTTTTGTCATTCTGGAAAGTAGAATCCATGGTTGGAAACTGTATTGACTAGAGGAAAACAGAACTTCAGAAATAAATACAGTTGTATGAAGACTAAGCTTATAAAAAGAAATGTAGATGCCATCTTGAAGTATGTAGGGGAATATTCAGTACAACATGTGTCTATTTGAAACTGCACTGAAAGGAACTTAATTTATTCATTAATTAGAAAGTTCATATTGAGTAACATTCAGATGCCAAGTCTTGTTCTAGTAACCAGAAATACTGCAATGCATGACAATTTTGTCAAGGAACACTCTGAATTTTATTTAAACTGTTGTCATAAAGGCAGCTTTTTCTTATAAGACATCTGCCACTGAGCAAACCTAGCACAAAACAAGAAAACATATTATTTTTGTTTACGGATTCATGAATTAAATGCTAACACGTGACAATCTCTTTTGTATATTTAGCTTCTAAGATTTGGAGGTGAAATCTAAATTTGTAGATGAAAAGAGCTTCAAGAAAATGAGTCTTCTGGCTTTTGTCCATGCCAGGTTTCTCTCTGTGCTGTTCTTTTTATCTTGCTGACCTGACATGAGTTTACTTTATCAAAGAAGCATATGAAAGAGACTGCAAAGCGCAATTGGTGGTGCATAGAGAGGAGCTCTCTGTCCTTCTTTGCCTGCTGCGTCCCATAGCCAATGCCTTCCTGGGAAAATACCTTTAGTTTACTTTTACAACCATAGGTAATATAACAAAACTAGATTAACCTACACTGCGGCTTGTAAATTTCAAATTAGCTGTTTATATTATAATTTCAATCTTTATCTTCAATAGCCAGTTGTAGGTTTCATTCCCTAGCATAACAAAATGGAATAGACCTGGCAATGACACATTTCAGAAGAAATATTCAAGTGAAAGTGGTGAACTTACAGCGATTAGTTGGTAGGAATTGTTCATCATAGCAATTAGCATGTTGAGTAGGACAACCAGAGAGATGACATTGTATGTCCCGAACATCGTGGCACCGACGAACTCAGTGAATTCGTGCTGTGCTTTCACGTTGGTCACATAGAGGTTGATGAGCCCAAATACAGACCAAAAGAGTGACTGGAGTGTCTCAAATAACCTAAAATAAAGATAAAACGACACCAGGATCTAAAGTGGAGCATTAAATGGTGAGGGGTAGAAACAGAGTTTGGCACTATTACGTGTATTTGATTAAAGTATATATCAAAGGGTAAAATATTTTGGACACTTAAATTTAACCTGACTACAATTAAATACTTAAACAAATGAGCACAAATGGTAAACTGAATTAGCCTAGGAGATTACATTTAATTTCCCTAAGAATATTGAAAGGTATAGTTAATTTCCTAGGGTTTAGTGGGGGAGTCAGAGCCTCCTTTTGGATAACCTGTCAGCTAAAAATGGGATTTATTTTCTCAAAGGATGAGAAAAATGTAAAAAAGAAAAAAGTTAATGTTTTGTGGCAGACAGAAATTACATAAAATTCATTTTAGTGTCATTAAATAAAATTCTATGAAACACGACCCCACTCCCTATTATAAATAAACTATAAGAAATATGTTTTTTATAGTTTAAAATATGTTTCTTATAGTTTATTTTGGTCCAGACCCAGTGGCAAAAGCAGGGACATCAGCAAACACATAGCTCACAAAACCTGAAGTATTTTCTGGCCACACTATTCATGGAATGTTTGTCAATCCCTGTCCTGATCACTAGCTAACAAATGATAGATCCTAAAACTTAGACTTTGAAAAATGTCAGTTCTTTTACGTTTGTTTTGAGATTAAAAGTAATGATATTATTATAGATTTCTATCTTTATAACTAAAGTGCATGTGGTACATCCTATAAGATGGTGAAGAATTTCAGGATATTTAGATAAAATTTAATATTTTTATATATCAGGGCACATTTTGTTCATTCCAAGCAATGAGTAGAATGAACTCTGATGATTTTATTGAAAGGAAGATTTCTAGAATTTACTCTGAGAAATAGAATTATCTGAGGAGCAACTAAAACCAAATGGAAAATTATCTGTTCCAATGGGATAATTACAGTACATTAATACAATATAATACAAAATAGAGGAGTATTGCTATTCTTTAAAAAAGACACTTAAAAGACTATGTTTAAATCATACTGAGAAGTACAAAAATTCAAATCCTTTTATATTGGCCATGGTGACTAAGGAAGAAGGATTTCATTATTTAAGGATTTTAGCATTAGATTGTACACAGACTATGGGACCAAGTCAATTATGTTTGAGGGCAGTACTCAGCCTCAGTAACCTAGTTTCATATGTACTGTTTTATGAAACGGTGTTTTTTTTTTGAGACAGGGTCTCGCTTTGTAGTTCAGGCTGACCCTGAGCTCACTATGTAGCCCAGGCAAGCCTGGAACTCAGCAATCCTCCTGCCTCTGCCTCCCGACTGCTGGGATTACAAGCGTAAGCCACCACGCCTGGCACTGTGGTATATGGTGTTGATGGCTGGTGGGCGTGAGCCACCACGCCCAGCATTGTATGTGGTTACCGGGATCGAACTCAGGACCTTGCGCTTGCGAGGCAGGCGCTGGAGCCACTGAGCTAAATCTCCGGCCCGAAACGGTGGTTTTTATGTGGGCCGATGGAGCTACTCCCTCCCTCAGTGCTTCAGTGTACCAGCTCAACCCTGATCCAGTGACTCCAGGAAAGACCTTTCCTAGGAGCCAGCTGCTCATGGGTGGGCCTATGCTGAGCTCTTTCCTCTTTAGGAAAGTTCATTTCAGAAACATGATGATAATGAGGTAGTTACCAAAAGGGGTGAGATGACATAGTTGTGATGTAGACTTCAGGTCATTAGAATTAAGGAATACCAAAGGCTGAAGATGGCACAGATGAAGAGACTGAGAATTAACAGGAATCAGCCAACTAATAAACACCAAGGTGAACACGCATCCGGTGGCTGATTCACATTACTGCTGACACATAGAGAAAAAATTCCACATGCCAACTTTTGTTCTTCTTGGCGTTAGGCTTCCTGTAGGTCCTGCCCCTGCTGTCATCGGCTTTCACCTGAAGGCCAAACAGTTTTAATTTTGTGCCATATTTTTACAGTAAAATGGGGGTTACTTGAAATAAGCCATATATTTTTGCCCATATCATTTAGGGACTCTTAAGTAAATATTCTAAAATTGAAATGGGATTTTCCCCAGACTGACTGCTTAAACAAGAAAGAAAAGTAACCAATTTCATCTTATTTAAACAATTCTCGTGATGAAATTTAAATTATATTTATTTTTATAGAGCTGCTAAATGATATAACAGATTACTGTGTGGCACCAAGTGTGTTGATCTAATCAACTTACTCAGACTGAAGTATGTTATACATTATTTGGGATGTTAATGATGGATTATTGATAACCCAGATGTCAGACTTGGTAAAACTAGAGTGAGTTAAGTCTAATGCACTTAAAATGTCACTAAGAAAAAAAAAAGGTCACTAAGACTTATTCTTTGAAAATTTTGTAGGAAAAAGTAAATTTGGCCCAAGATCATGAGTTTCAGTTTTTATTTTTAGTAACTTTCTGGTACCCTTGCATTTAATGTTGAAAAATTTGTCTTTCTTTGTGAAAATATAAATTGTCACTGTGACTACACGAGTATATTTCAAGTGGTTTTTGCTTGATATAAGTGGTAGTTTTGAAAAAGTTACAAGTTAACTAGCACAAAATGCCTAATGAATTCTATAAAATGTTAACCTATAACTATCATAACAATTGCTTTTCAAGTATTCTAACAATGATGCAGATTAAATAGAATCTCATGGTAGTTCTAAATGAATCATTCTTTTAATACGTGAATTTTGTAAAAAATATAAGTCTAGGTTTATTGTTTTAAAGAAATATTTTGATGATTAGTGATTCTCACATGTACGGAGACCAACGTTGCCCACGAATTTAAGAATCATTAGTTGGATCACAGCTCCAAATGCCAGCATGTGATTAATATTTTCCTTTTTCAATGGGACTAAATGGATTTTACTTTCCTAAAAAAAATGCCATGAGTTAATTAAATAGTATTTGGCATAAAAATCTGAGTCAAAAACATAAATTAAAGGCTAACTGCTCCTTTTCAACTGCTCCTTTTAAATAAGCTTGTTTCCTGGTTAAATATTTTCAAGAAAATAAATTAAACAAAAGTTGCTACATTTTATAATAGAAGTTTTCTTCTGTCCCAAGAGGCTGAAACTGGAAAACATATATTAATGCAAGACCCATCTGAATATTTTTTCTTTATACATGAAAATGTAAGATTAAAACAAGTAACGTATGATCTTAATTGACAAGTTCCAGCTATTAGTTATTCAGCTCCAAAAAAACCCCAAACTGGTGTTCTTAACAATACCTTCCACAACATCAATGTCTCTTTTTTCTTAGAGAGTCCCTCACAAAGGCTGTTTGCTTAAAATTGTAAACGGAGGATTTCAGTGACTGAGCATTTGATGTCTTTTGTTGACATGTCTTTCATTCGGCATTAATGAGGAAATGACCTGGAAGTATGAGCCGGAAGTATCTATTTGCTGGTGAGAAAATGCACAAAGAGACATAGAAGACATGGACTGCAGTCTATGGGCACAGGCGCTCTCAGGCAAATATGGAATATGGGAAGGTATTCTGGTGAAAACATTTTTGAGATAGATTTGGAAATAGGATAAAATTTTCCCAGTTAGGAAGAAAATAGAAGGGCATTTCTGTTATAAGAAAAGCAAATGACATCCTACGGGATTGACAATCATTTGACAATGTTGGAGAGTAACATATTTTGAGAAAAGAGTGAAAGATAAGAGTAGAAAAGGAGAAGTCAGATAACTGAAGGGTATTTTATGTCAAGCTAAAAGGTTGTGGTTGCATTTGGTAAGAAATGGGAAACTATTTTGATACTTTAAACAAGGAAGTGCCAAACTTTGTTTTGAAAAGAACATTCAGAAAGCAGGATGGGAGATACATAGAAAAAGGCAGAACCCAGGGGCAGGAGGACTTAGACTTAGGCACGAGCCATGAGCAAAACAGAAAAAGAGAGCTGGGCGTGGTGGCTCACGCCTGTAATCCCAGCATCTGGGAGGCAGAGGCAGGAGGATTGCCGAGTTCGAGGCTTGCCTGGGCTACATAGTGAGTTCAGGGCCAGCCTGAACTACAAAGCGAGACCCTGTCTCAAAAAAAAAAAAAAAACACACACAGAAAAAGATAATACAGAGTAGGAGTAAGCATGGTTCACGTGTGTCCATAGCAACATGTCTGCACATGGTTTAAAACATGTGGAAGGGGTGAGGGAAGGGAAGGTCTAGCACAAAATAGAAGTGTTTGATGTCAATATCAGGGTAGACTATGATAATATTGAGCAAGAAAGGAGTAGAGGAGGAAGAACAAGTTTTCAGAGAGATAAGGAAGTTCTCTCTGACAGAAGTTGTTCTGATTGAAGGAGCTATGTAGGCAGAGATACTTAAAAGACAATTGGATAAAATGTACAATGTGGTGACAGGATCATGCCCAGAAGTGGAGTCTTTGACACATAGGGCCAAATTTAAAAAAAATTTTTTTTTTTTTTTGAGACAGGGTCTCGCTTTGTAGTTCAGGCTAGCTCTGAGCTCACTATGTAGCCCAGGCGAGCCTTGAACTCAGCAATCCTCCTGCCTCTGCCTCGCGAGTGCTGGGATTACAGGCGTGAACCACCAGGCCCGGCTATAGGGCCAAATTTATAAGCACAAATGAACTTTCACAGGGAAACTCTTAAGAGGCTTGAGGTTAGAATGCCAAGGAAACCACTATTAAAAGGAGTGATTAAAGTACAATTGTTAGAGAAAAGTGAGAAAGATTAGAGAGGTAAGAGGTAAAGTGGCAAGATTTTTTTAGCAGAATTAAAGGAGAGTAAGCTTTCAGGAAGTGAAAGTGTTAAATATTCGATTAAGGATATATATATATTGAGTATGATGTGAGCAGACAAATGTCTAACATCAGCAGTAACAAGGCTCTAGGTGATATTTTCTAGTGATTTCAGTGGAGTGGTGGAAGCAGAAGTGAAACTAATTGAATAAAGAGCAAGTGAGAAGAGAGAAAAGGAGATACCATTTAAAATGTGCTCAGATTAAAATGGGGAGAAAAAGGGGAACAGCAGCTAAAGAAAAACTCAGGAAGGTTCAAAGTTTCAGCATGTGTTCGTTCATTCTGTGACTGGGGGTGTTGGAAACTCGTGAAGTAAATAGAAGGTAACATTTTACTACTAATACTAAGTAGCCATTATGGATGACATTACATGAGAATACGGACAATGTGCTAGGTACTTAACATAAGCATGTTTGAAAAACTTTATATTCATTGAAATCTGTAAAATGGAGGGTAGAAAAAAACAGTCGGATAAAAAGAAAAGAAAAAAAGGACCTGAAATTTACGGAAGATACAGAACCACAAAAATAAAATTGGTGACCAAGGGAAGCACAGAAAGCACGGGGAGAGCTGCAGCTCTGAAGGCGCCTTTCACAATGACCGATAGCCTCTACGCTGAAACGCGGCCCGCTGAATGATATTACAGTTCAACGACACTGACTTATAGTGAGTATCATCAGACAATATTAAATCTGATTGAAGATATACATTTTATTATCTGGAAAAACTAAGGTGATACACTTGATTTATTTCAGTTCAATGATTTGAGCCTATGATATTTGAGATATGCAGTTATCTACTGTTCTTCATGTTAATTGAAGAGAGTATTGATATAGATAAATTATACATTCCAATATATCCTTCATGGAACCAAAATTTACGTTAGCTATTACACAGCAGCCTTTAGTTATAATCTTATCGGACTGGTGATTGGTTTATAATATGTCCTACTTTAGCAAGAGACCAGTAAGAAGAACAAAGATCCCTGGGGATAAGTGTTAGGTTGAAATCTGAGAACTGTATAGGAACCAGAAAGTGAGAGGAGCTGAAACCTGGGATGAAACACAATTCTCGGTGCTGTGTGGAGGTTCCTTCTGATAGATGAATTATGGAATCAGAATGATATGGAAACAGTGGTCTTAGAACATAGGTTACATCTGGATACATGGTAAAAAGTCACAAAGGGGTTGTGACATACAGTGTACAAAAGGGCTCTCCCTCAGAAATCCTGGCGACCAGCTGACCAGTGGATAATGTGCAGGAAAGCTGTTAGATTAAAAAATTGTGGTTGTTTTCTATGAAATGAGACGATGGAGGGATGTGACTTTTGCAAGTCCTTAATCCCATTTCCCCTGGGCAAGTTAACACATCAGGACACACAAATGCAGGGGCAATACAAGTTCAGAAGTCAAAGCTAAGACTGTCCAAGGTGAGAAGGCAAGGGCATAAGGAAAGCAGGCTTCCTTGTCTGCTTCCTGCCCAGGACCACATAAGTGTGCTGCATGGGTCAAAGAAAAGCTGCTTAAGAACAAGGGGGCTGTAGAGAGGGCTGGGAAATGGGAGAAAATGAGAGTCAAGATACATCATGTGCAGGTACAAATTATCAATGATGAATATGATCATAGTGTATATCTAAAATATACCAATAAACTCAATAAAGGAAAAAAGTTCAAAGAATACAAAAAGAAAGAAGCTACAAGAACAAAGCTAGCAGGACAAAGCAAAGTCTTCTGGGTAGTGGACATTCGCTCCTGGGAAGGCCCAGCACTCTTCTCTGGAGATTGCTCAGACCAAAGAGTATTTCTATGTATTCTAGATTATTAATCACTTGTCTGAGGAGATAATCTGAAGGTGTAAAAGAGGAGCAAAACATTGAATAGGTATTGGAAAATAGGAAGAAAATGTTCAAAGGAGAAGAGGAATGCGGGATGGGGAAAGGAAAGAAAAAAATTGAAGGAAAGAACTGAAACAAAGTTTATGTATATAGGGGGTGATGGAAATGGGAAAAAATCAACCAAGATACATCATCTACAGTAAAAATTCTCATGATGAATGTGATCCTGTTCTACCTAAAATGTATCAATAAACTCAATTAAAAAAGTATTTCTATTGAAAAAAAAAGAACAAAAACAAAGGACTGGAAAAGATCAGAAGAAAGTGGATGATTTTGTATTGTTTGTGTGATTCCAGGTCTGAAAAGAGTTAAAATAGCTATGGCTGGAATTACAATTTTTCTTGCAGATGAACACATGTAGGTTAATTAAAATGGATTCTTGAGTTTCAGGATCAAAGGTAAAAGAGATGTAAGAGTAAATCAATATACCTATTTTAACCAAATGGGATCTGGTTTACGTGAAATCATTGACTTCCTCCCCGTTGGAAAATTAATGTCCTTTTTTATAGTATATGCAAGTCTAAGAACAAGAATCTAACTTTTAAAGGCATCTACAAAATAACTTACGCACATGTGCTGACTGTGTACAGGTAGCTTCTTAGCAGGTAGAGGATCAGACTTCCATGACAATGGAAAGGAAATGGGCACAGATGGGAGAGGTGTTTTCTCTGGGACTATAGTGTCGGTGAGCCTGATGTGACAGTAGGGGTTGTCAGTCACTCATGCTGGTGTAGGGACACAGAGAGTGTGGCATGCACAATAGTAGTGGTTCGATTCGTCTTGAGTTTCCATTTGGCATTACTTTATTTTTAGATCCTTAGATATTGGTGTAGGGAAGCAGGAAATGAAACATATGTGTGAAGGTACATTGGCACCTACAGTATTAGAAAATGAAACATGCAGATGAAAGGACATCAATACCTGGAATACAGGAAAGACTGAAAAGTGTATTGATGTTTAAATATGATTGGTTTAAAATATGTTCTATCCTGTAACAATTCCATCTTATTAGTAGTATACAGGTTCCCTTTTTTATTCCACATTAATATACATATATTAGATACATATATATAATTTCTTTCTATGAGATCATTTAAAGGAGATAATTTATTAAAACTTAAAATGAATGTACCAGGTTTTTTTTTAACCATAAAAGGATTCATTTCTATTCAAAGCCAAGTTAATTCTGTCTTCTGCATTTTGCATAATTTGAATTTTCCATTTCCAACGGAACTATTTGTCAAAGATTTTTACACTCCTGACAAAGTATATCCAAATTCTGTCCAGTGTTGCCAATGGAAACATCGATCCAACTTACGTGGAAAACGCATTATTCTGTTTCTCACACCGGATGCCTTTGCAGCTCAACCCTTTGGTTTCTTCGTAATAGAAGTACAATTGATTTAGGCCATTTGCAAATGCTAGCAAGACAAGGCAGTATATGAAGAGAAACTTCAAAATGTCCAGGAGCATTCTTCCCAGAGATATCTGCAGAGGTCCCAGGTGAGAATTCGCGGTGAACAGAGAGATCAGACGCAGGGAACTGAAAATATTTGCAATGGCAAATAAAGCCTCCGCCACCAGAGTGGGATGCCACATGTCCCATGATTCTCGCGGGTTAAGGGCACTGTACTGGAGGGAAGAAAGAGAGGAAAGAAAAGTAAAACAAACACATGCTTCTGAGTAGGTTTAATTTAGGGTCGAGAATATATATTTTCAGGTCAATCCAGGACAGTGCTTTATTACTGGAAGATGTGCCAATATTAACCTACACAAAAGTAAAATTTTACTGATTTATTACTTATGAGCTTTAATCAAAACGGCCCTTCAAGACGGTCCTTGTCATTTGCAGCTGTTGCTAACATGTAAATTACATTTCTGAATTTTTCAATTGAGCTTTTAAAAAAAGTAAAAAGAAATAAAATATTGGGTAGGTGGGATATGATTTTTATATTGGGCAAAACAGCGATACCAAAGTAACAAAAATACATTATAAAGAAAAACTACTAATATTAAACAATCAATTAACTTATTTATAACATTTGGCACATTTGCTAATTCTAGAGACATGTGTACAGTACAAATTATGTATGAGTACGTGGAAGCAGTTTTTTAATAGCTTGAAAGTAGTAATGTCCATTCAGGCCATAAACATCAGGTTGTGTCTAAAATGCCCTGAATGGAAATGCAAACTAACTGGGAAATCTTATTGGTGGTTACTGAACTGCCACTTTTTTTTTTTTTTTTTTTTGTGAAACAGGGTCTTGCCTTGTAGTTCAGGCTGGCCCTGAGCTCACTATGTAGCCCAGGCAAGCCTCGAACTCAGCAATCCTCCTGCCTCTGCCTTCTGAGTGCTGGGATTACAGGCGTGAGCCACCATGCCCGGCATTATTTGATTTCTTGATGGTAGCCATTCTTTTGTTGGTAAGATAGCATCTCAGTGTTGTCTTAATTTACTAAATTGAAAATTCTGAATCAAAGTAGGTGATTTGATAAAAGCATTTGCTACTTTTAACTTTGAATGACTTTTAAAAAATGATTAAAATGTCACCTCTGAATTATCTTGATATTAAGATATTTAAGTACACAATGAAATTTATACTTTGCATTACTGAAGTAAATTTACATTCCTTTTAAAAAAACAGTGGGGCCAGAGATTTAGCTCAGAGGTTCTGGCGCCTGCCTGGCAAGCACAAGTTCTCTGATAACCACATACAACAATACCGGGCATGGTGACTCCCATCCACCAGCAATCGTACTGTATACAACAATGTCAGGTGTGGTGGTTCACACCTGTAGTCCTAGCACTGGGGGGGCTGAGGCAGGGGGATTGCTGCGAGTTCAAGGCTTGCCTGGGCTACTTATGAGCTCAGGGTCAGCCTGTACTACAAAGTGAAACCCTGTCTCAAAAAAAGAAAAAAAGAAAAGAAAAGAAAAAAATGAGTCTAACATGCTCTCTGAAATACTGCAGTATTAAACCTGTAATTAATATATGTGCAACAAATTAAATCCTTTTGATCATGCATATCACTAACAAACATAAGTACAACAGAAAGCTCTACTTTGGTATGAGGCCCATCGGAATACTTTCATTCTTTTTATAGTACATTAACAGTGACAACATTCACATGTGTCACATAATTCTCCTTGAATCTAATGGATAATATTTTCTAATCTCCTTGGGGAGAAAACACATAGGAAGTTCTTGATCTTTTTAAACTCTCAGACTCTTGCCGAATTGAAAATTAAAAATAATCAGGTTTGAACTATAGGAATATTATTTTCTGTTTTTAACTCTTGATAAATATTCCTGTACCTCCCATTAGCATAAAAGAGCTAATGACCGAAGATACAGAAAACAAGTTAAGATGTTTATCTTATTCATCATGACAAGGCTCAGAGTGAGAGTCAAGGTGCTAAATAAATCCTTGTCAATGATTCAAAGATCAAGGTGACGTTTTCCCTTGTTCCTGTATTTTTCTTTTGAGAAATTTTAGTAGAGAAAAACTGTCTGCTGATGGGTGATTTTATTTCTCTTCTTCATCTTGTATATGGCTAGAGCATCGTAAAGTCATGAAAATAGCATTCTTATAGACATAGTCATGTTCTTTAAGATTCTCACATTGACCACAACGTGCAGCAACAGTGTGAGTCTAAGAAATATTTCCTCCCACCAAGTGTTCACAAACCAGAGATGCAGACAAGGTACAATTATAAAAATATGCTGTAAGACAACACAAATTGCTGTGGGAATAAGAAGAAAAGGTTAATTTGATCTAGTACCTGTTGTGTGAGGAATGGGTAGGGTAGAGCTTATGTGTTGTCCAACCTTTCAGAGTCCTTCCAGTCTAGGGGAGGCGCTATGGATATTCTAGTTTCCACAACAGTGCAAGGGCAGCTGTGAGAAAAACTTATCACAGGTGACAGAGCCCACCTTTCCTATGTATTGATTATGCATAGAGCCTTTCTTCATGAATTATCTGAGCAGGACTCCAAAAACTATAAGAGATCTTACAAACATGAGATATTATTTTCTGCCCCAATGTAGTTATCCAAGTGAGGCTCAGAGTTCAGTACTTTTGGTAATTACTGGGATGCGATGGTGCCTGAGTATGTTCACATTACGCACAGCCAAAGCTTTCTGAGCAAACACTGGTGGTATTTGGCCTAAATGAAGTTCAAAGGGCTGATAACTCCTGAGAGAGATTTCCCGAGAGATTTAGAAAGATCTTCTGAAGCCATCTGCTTACATTCTCAGGAGAGTACCCCTAGGAACCTTGGGCTCCTCAGAATTTACTTAATAAACTTAAGGTCTCTTTCTTTTCTGCTTTCTCTTTCTCCAGGGTGAAGATGAGAAGCTGGCTCAGCTGCACTACATAAATTTTAAGATTCCTAATTTCTAGTTCTGTCTCTAGGGTTACAAACCCCTGTATATGCAGGGTACATGGGGTTCACATCATGTGCTCCAGTGGGAGATTGGGGCACAGGAACTGATACTAAGACTGCAGTACAGGTAAATTTAACACATCTGTCCTCTGATCCAGAAATCTTGCTTCCTGTCACAGATAGTTATAAATACTAATTATCTTGACTGAACTCTTTTAAGCTTTGCTTTAAAAATCTTCTCCTGTTGTTCATGCACACACATTTCCATAGGCTTTTAAATATACTCTTAGCTTTATGAAGCAATTTAGAAATTCTTACAAGCCATAATCTTCTTGAATTTGTAGAGAATAATAGTAATTCATCAGTTTATAAATGTGTTTTCCACACCTGCCCAGTGGAAGTTAAATTAATTTGGAATTTAAATTTTGTACTTTACTAAGTTATCTTCAATTTATTTATAAAATGTAAACTTATTTCTTCCATCTTTGTTGCTGTGCTCTGTCTTCTGCATCCTTTTAAGGTTTCTCTATCTCACCTGCCCTTAGATGTTCAGTTCCCTTTTCAGGCTACACCCCATCATCTCACTCCCCAGGTTTCCCATGTTCTCAGCTTGCAACGATGCCTCCTCACACTGCCTCTCTGGCACAGATCTCTCTTTTTACAGTAGTGTTATATAGTCCACTGTGTGATTAACTTTTCCACTCAGAGAGCATATGAGTACCTCACACTCACAGACTGAAAATGGAACAGTTCACCATTTTATCTTCAAAACTGTTTCTCTATTTCTGTCTTCTCACCTTAGGGGAGGGCACCAAATCATGCAACTCAGAGTCTGAAGCTCATCCACAAATCTGCCCTACCAAAGGCCTTGTGCTTAAATTCAGATCTTATACAGAGTGGCTTCTTTTCTTCAGTGTCCTCACTATTTTGAAACAGCTTCTTTCCTTTGGTACTGTGGGAGCTCCCTATCTGCTCTCCGTGCCTTGATATTTTTCTCTTCAGTTGTCTCTCTCATGCAAAATGATATTTTCAAGGAGAAAGCCAGGCTGTGCCACAGAGGGTCTCATATTCGTAAAATTCTAGAATGTCACTGAGGTGACATTTTGACTTCCAGTATGACACAGGAGGCCTCTATGGTCTGACTTTTTTTCAAGTTGAACTGTCACCCTTTTCTTTAGTACAAGCAGTTCCTCAAACTAGCCACACATTCCTTCCAATATGATTTTCTATGAAGCCAGGGCCTTTTGTCTACAGTGAAACTAAATTCTAATAATTTTAATTCTTCAGTTGTTAGTCATTCATCAAATACATGAATATATGTTGAGTGCCTGTTTCATGACTTAGGGAACACAGTGTTGATTAACGAAGATTCTGTTCATGCCATGGTCTTAGATAGAATGCAGTGAAGAAGATAGAAATGAATAAAATAATGCTCCTATTTCCCTTAAGAAGTACAGTCAGAGCAGAGCCTAGCAGATGACCATGGCCAGTGGAGTTGTTAGTCTCCTATTGGACAATATAGTTCCTGAAGGGGAAGTTAGCTATTTCCAGCACCTTTAGCCATCAAGTCGTATTTTCCTCTTTCATTTATTCATTTTTCAGTCTACCCCTACCATAATGTGCCCCAAACTATCCTTTCTGTCCAGATTCTTTTATAAGATAATTGCTCCTTTAGTGTACCTACGCAGTAGGACACATACTCTTGGATTATTAGTCAACTTTTTTGCAAGGATCTTTATCTAATACATTTTTATATGTAGGAGATCTGATAGAGTGCTTTTTGTACGACAGAAGCATCAAAAACACTCTAGGGAGAAGACTCATGGGCATATCCAAAGCTGTGTTTTTAGAGAAAGTGAATTATTGCTTTAGATAGAAGTAGCGTGACATGACTTGAACACGGAGGATTTAGGGGCAGCAAGACAGACTGGAGCACAAGCAGTTCCTCAAACTAGCCACACTTGAGACAAGTCTTGAAGTATTTGGCACGTGGATAGATTGAATCATAATACTGGATCATAAGTTCCTTGAAAGTAGGAAAATGTTAGTTTATATCTTTATAATCTCTGGTGCATATTCATTAAAACCAAGCAAAATGAGTAAGATTTAAACACATGTAATATAAATTTACTTATTACCTCTCTTCAGATTTGAAACACCTACAACAAAAATGCAGTGGGGAATTTGAGGAGGGGTCATGGGAATTTTTAAATCATTGGTGGTCATACACCCTGAAGAGGATCGTGAGACAATGGGCAATTTTTTCTCTACCATGTGCTCTACCAAGATACACAGCCTTCTAAGACGTGACAGATCACAGACTGAATCTTCCACATCAGTGAGTCAGAACAAGCCTTTCCTTTTTATAAGCTGCTGTCTTGGGTGTTTGTCAAAGGAAGATAAACTTACAAACATTTTTGTCATATGAAATTAAGTGAAAACATATTAATATCAGTGTGTGTTTAACAGGGTGAAAGTTTTTTCCCTTTCTGTAAATGTGATTGATAATTAAGTAGTGAATGATAATAGAAGGCATAAGGCTTTCTATTCTGTAAATAACTGTAGAAATCTATGGGTCTCTTTCCTAGAACTAAAAAATTTCCTAGAAAATTCCATTCCCTGATGATCAGACTATTGATACATTATTTGTAAGATGGAAACAACTGCATTTATTCAAGTATATCAAGAAGAATTAGTGAGTTTATGTATATATATATATATATAATTAAAGCTGCTTAGATTAATGATGTCATAAAAATCCATTATCAGTCTCAAAAACAAATAATTTTAATTTTTGAAAATGTTCAAATTACACAGTGAAAATATATAGAACTTTAGTCATTTTTGTCATACAACTGAAGGTAAATATGAGTCAAATTCTACATATGGAAAATAGGCTGGGGGATATTTAGGAATAAACCAGCCCCACTGAAGCTGAAGTAGCATTTAAAATTGTGTCCCTAGCCATCAACAAGCTGCTAGTTAACACTTTATACATAGTGAGGGGAACAAATATCTGGCCAACTTTCCTCTTGAGGATTAGACAAGAAATATTAAAATTAGCAAATAAGGATCTGACTAAAGAAAAGACCCGTCAAGTAAGATAGAGCACTATCCCAGCCCTATTTTAAAAGGATCTCCACCTGAATATGTTAGTTACAAAATTGTTCTGCTTTCTGGGATGTGACATATTTTTTTTTACTTTGTTCTTCTGTGAGCTCACTTAAACACCTAAGACTAGGTTTTAGTTCCATGATGTATTGTTAGATATCAAGCAGAATTCTTACAATCCCAGTATGGATCCTACTTATAACCTTTTGGCATTGTAGTCTGCAGCTCAGTGAGTGATCCTACTGTTCACTAGAGAGCAGAATCAGGGCGATTTCATTGACATCACAGTTTATAATTAGATACATATTTTGTGGGTTCTCCCTTCTAAATTTTTTTTCAAATTCCATCATATATCAGTGTTCCCCAGGTCTACTGTTCCATTTCAGAGACTCATCATCATTTGAAACATTATCTTTTTAAGTATCATTAATGAACCTTCACTGTTTATAGGATTAAAATTTAAAGTTTATAGCAGGACAGAGACAATCCTTTGTATCCTCCCCCAATCCCATTTCCTGGATCATCCTTTATGTTAAAGTCTGTATTATAAACATTGACTCTTGCACATTTTGCCTTTTCTCTCAAAGTTTCCTGCATTCAGGAGACTGAGAGAGATCTAACTGCTCTGTCCTTTATTTTGATTATATTATGTCATACTTCCATTGTTGTCACCAGAGTTTAGTTTCCATGATGCTTCTTTAGCCCCTGTTGTAGATGTGAGCACATTGTAATATCCTTATGCATTTGTTCTTCATCTACCTATGAGCTAGTTTTGAAAATATGTTTCTCAGTGATCTAAAACAGTTACTGAGTGAATTAGACTAAATGAGTAAGAATTCACTTACACATTAGCATTTTGTAGTTCAGTTCATTAAATTGCATGCATTATTCATGTAGAAACCAATAGTTACTTATTCTCTTTTTACAAATTTAACAATTATTTTGAAACAAATTATTCTTTTACAGGAAGAGAGGAGAAAAGGAAAAGAAGCAAAAAGAAAAGCAGAAAAGGAGAGGAAATAATCCTTTACTATAGTTTTAAAAAGTCCCTTGAAGTACAAAGTAATGTCAATCGTCATGGTAGAACAAAAATGTTTTATGTAAATTACGTGGTTAGGGATAAGAATGATGTTGTACAAAGTATGAGGGAGTAAGGGGTGTGTGAAATTTCAGGCACTGTCATGTTGAGTAGAATGAAAAGGTATAATGCTCTGCTTTAATTATATCAAACTATATTAGGTTAAAGTGCAATTATAATTTTAGTGCTTTCATAGAATAATATTTTGATCTTTGAAATTTTATCTGTTAAATATAACTGACAAAAATAGATTTTGATTGACAAAATTTAAACAGCATTTCAGCTAGAATTTCATTATTGTAGAAAAGATTAGAATTAGGACAGCCATTGTGAAGAATTTTGATACTTTATTTTATTCGGATACAATAAATTGTGACAGAACTTTTCAGCATGGCAAAATAGATGAAGAGCCACTTTAGAGCTACTCAGAAAATCAACTAGAAACACCCAAATAACAAGAAGAAAGAGACATCCATCCTGATGCCAAAATCAATCCAAAGTCAGGGATTTGTGGATCAAATAAAGCATAAGCACACAACTTGATGACACAGTATACCAGCCCACAGTACCTCCTGTGCCAGCATGTGGTACAAGAATCACCATCCTAGCAATTCTCCCCCAAAGCTTCAAAAGTGTGCCAAACCCAACCCACATGGGTGGGTCTGGGGTATAAGGCCCCTTGCTCCTTTTGCCTTTCCACAAACAGAAGATGCTGCAGCCTGGCAACAGATTCCATCAGCATACACAGGGATGATGGCCAGGAAGCTGATGGATACCAGTTTTTTGGTTCCTTTGATTTTTGTTGTTGTTGTTGTATGCCACAGTGGCTAGCTGGAGCCTCTGCCAACAACAACATAGTTAGAGACTGCAGTGAATAGTTAAGTGGAAAATTACACCTGTCGTACACTGTGACCAGCAGTGTGAGAGGAGGCAGACCATGGAAGCAGGATTCATGCAGCCTTGGGCCACTCATGGGGCAACAATAGGGAAGACAGCTGTCTTCCACCCTGCAATAAGTGGCTTAACAGGAGCCAAGGAAGTGGAACAAAAGAGAGTGCTCAGGGTCCAGGAGAGGCTAACAGGTAAGGGATGGGGAGCAGCCCCGGGCTTTCCCTGGCTAAGGGGTCCACTGCAGCTGGGAGAGTCATGCAGAGATAAACCAAGTAAGGAGACATGGCGGGCCACCAAGGGACATCAGGGAGCTGCTGGCAGATACAAGCCCAGCCCCCTGTCCAGAGACCGGGAACGGCCACTCACCCAGCAGTAATTCTACTGCAGACTTTGTGGCATATATTTGAGTTCTGACCTGAACATTACCACAGAATTGGGGGCACCAGAGGAGTTTTATTGTCTATTTGTCTATTTGTCTTTTTCTCTGTTTTTCTTGTGTCTGCATGTATGTATGTTTTTTTGTTGTTTGGGTTTTTTTTTGCTTGTTTTATTTATTCATTTTGTTTCTCTATTTCAATTCTCTTGATTTTTTTATATTTTTATGTGAATGAACATTATGTTTAGTCTTTTTTATTTGCTTCAATAATCTTTTATTTTCTCTTTCATTATTTCTCTCCTGTCCTCTTCTCCTCTTTCTCAAATTTTAGGTGATCGTTCTTTGTCCCTCAACCTTTTTCTACTCTTGTCCTCTTCATTTATCCTCTGTCCCTTTTATATTTACCTACTACAGGGTAAAATCATTCTGCTAAGGGGAAACTCAATGCATACAAATTCCTGGTTTGTGTTGGATTGTTATATAACTGTAGATCTTGCTCATATGGTGAAAGTACCAAATTAATAGATATCTCAGTCTGTTGATTTCTAGGCTGTGCTTGATTTTGTTATGATTCACAATTGAAGTTGTTTTTTTTTTTTTTTGTGGTACCAGGGATTGAACTTGGGTCCTTTTGCTTCCAAGGTAGGTGCGGTACACCACTTGAGCTAAATCCCCGACCTCCTACAATTGCAGTTTTTTAGCCAGGATGTTATACCTGTCATACTCAATCATTCTCCCTTGTACGACAACATGTTAATAGTCAGGTATCATAACCATCACCACAGTTCTGTGCCAACAGACTAGGTGCTGAGCTAAGTAGCAAAGTTTTCATTTCTAATAAATTGGCAAGATAGCATCTTGGGACAGACACAAAGACCAATAGTCAGCTACCTCTGAGGACACTGCTGAGGAATAGACATTTCCTAGGGAAACCTATGTACTAGTGATAAATCTATATACCATAAGAAATTTATGAGCATCACAACACACAACAAATTAAAGTTAAAATATTTATAAGATATTGAAGTCAAATGCAATCACAGCCCTCCAGCCCACCCAGAAAAACAAGAGAGAAAATCAGATGCTGCCCAACTCAATTTTCTGAAATGATAGCAGCAGAAATTAAAAATAAAATATATACAAGAGGCTGTAGAGAAAATCAGATCACAAATAACTTTTCAGGCAAAAAAAGGAGATGATGATCAAAATGAATGGCTCACTCAGTGAACAATAGAGTAGATACAGATTTCAAAAATAGAGGAAAAGCAAAGAGAAAAAAACTAGAGGAGCTCAGGAGAACAATGGAAACTATGATGCTCAACACAGGAAAGAAACAGAACCTATAAAACATTCAAACAGAGTTCCATGAGATTAAAAACTGCATTGAAATCATTTTAACCAAGGAGAGGACAGAATATCAGATATAAAAAACAAAACTGTAGTCAGTGATCAAAACAAATACATATACATATATCTTTAATTAGCAAGGGGCCATAAAATTAATCCAACAGCTTCAAAATGATGCCAAGAACAAGATAAGATTGATTAGAATCAGTGAGAAAGCAGGGAACATTTCAAACACCATAATAATTTGTTCACAAGAGTGTGAACAGAAAACATTCCGTGCATGGAAAAAGAATTTGACATACAAATAAGTGAGGCAGATAGAACTATAATTAGTCATGATCAAAATAAATCTACATCAAGGATATAATAATGAAAATTCTTTCATAATTCATACATAGAAACAATCAAGATTCCAGAAAATCATTTTAAGACTAAAAATTAAAAGCTGTAGAGAAAAACAAAACAAATAATTTATAAAGGAAAGCCCATCAGAATCACAGCAGAGACAGCCATTAAGTCCAGGAGATCACAAAGTGAAGTATTTCAAATACTGAAATAAAACGATTTACAGTCCAGATTGACATATTTCAAAAAAGTATTTTTCAAACTCAGTGGATAATTTAGATACTTCCATGATACAGAAGAAGTGAAGAAGTTTATAACCAGTAAACCAGCTCTACACAATGGTCTGAATATGTTTTAGAAATAGATAAAATGATGACCACAATTCTAAGAACACCTACAGAGAGAAAGCACCAGGCAAGACAAACAATTAAACAGAAGGGAAAGAGATGGAGCCAACAACAGGAAAACAATATGATAAGAATAAAACAATACATAACAGTTATAGCCATCAGTATAAATGGTCTGAATTCACCCATCAGAACAGACTGAAAAATGGATTGAGAAACAAAAGCCAACAATTTGCTGCATGGAGGAAACACAATTTAAAAAAACTTATAGACTAAAAGTCAAAGGATGGAGCACAATACTTTAGGCAACACCACCCCAGAAAAAGGCAAGAGTGTGTATTTCATTTGCAGACCAAATGGCAGCCAAGACTGATCAAAAGAAAAAAGAAGGTCCCTACATACTTATAAAGGGAAACTCCAGGAGTAAAAGATAACAATCACATATATATATATATTTATATATATATAAATATATATATATATATTTATATATATATATAAATATATATATATATATATGCACCAAACACTGTGTAAAACAGATGCTAACAGACGTGAAAAATCAAATGAGCAGTAATACAGATGAACAGATGAACTAGACAAAATGTCAATAAAAATCATATCAGAATTGAACCAAAGTTGCTCAAACCAAAACTGAACAAAGGGACTTAGAAAATGTGTAGAGCGTTTTACCCCATAACATCAGAATACATATTCTTCTCAGTGAGGGATGGGATGGTCCCCAAAATAGGCCATATACTAGCTCACAGAGCATCTTATGCAAATATAAATGAATTGAAAATATCCCATAGGTATTGTCAGATCATAAAGCATTAAAATTGAACATCAATGGCAATAGAAACTATAAAACCTCCATAAACACGTGGAAATTAAATAGTACTCTCCTGCACAACCAATGCTTCATGGAAAAATTTAAAAAGAAATTAAACAAATCTACAATTAAATTATAATACTATTATAACATATTGGAACTTATAAGATGCAATGAAACCAGTCCTATGAGGGAAGTATGTAGCAGTGACCACTCACATCAGGAAAACAGAGTGCTCAAATAAACAACCTAATGTTGAACCCTAAATTTTGAGAAAAAGAGAAACAGATCATACCCAAATCTCATATGAGGGAGGAAATTAGGAATATCAAAACAGAAATTAAAGCAGTTGAAACTAAGAAAAAAATGTAAAGAATCAGAGTTGGAGAGTTACTTCTTTAAAAGATTAAATAAAATTGATGAACTGTTAGCCAACTTTATCAAAAAAGAAAGCCAAAATTCAAATTTATGAATTTGAAGAGAATGAAGGAATGAAATCACTACAGGTCCTGTGGAAATCCAGAGATCATTAAGATCTAGTGTGAGAATCTATACTCTAATAACAAGGAAAACACGGAAGAAATAGATTCCTAGATATATATGAATTATAGAATGCAAATAAAGAAGATATAAAATGCTAAATAACCCAGTATAAAACAATACATTTAAGATGTGTAGAGTCTTCTACCAATAACAACAACCAGCACCAAAAAACTAGGTTCTGATAGATTCAGTGCTAAATTCTACAAGAAATTTAGAGGAGATCTAACACTACTACATTTCAAACTCTTCAATGGAACTGAAAGGAGAACAGTACTCCTAAAGTCAAGTATTATCCTGATACCCAAACCAGAGAAGAATGCAACTAAAAATTCTCAATAAGATACAGGCAAATAGAATGCAGCAAACCCTCAAGAAAATGATACACCATGTCCACGTAGAATTCATCTCAAGGATGGCCTGTTGATTCAACACATGCAAATCAATAAATGTAATGCACCGTATCAGTAGAACCAAGAACAAAAATCACAGTGATCATCTGAATAGGTGCAGAAGTATTTGATAAGGTTCAACACCCATTCATGATAAAAATTCTATGGAAAATTGATAAAGGGGCTTTTATCTCAACTGGATAAAAGCCATCTATGACAAATCAACAGCCAATGTCATACTAAATTGTCCAAAGCTAAAAATTTTCATTCGAAAATCAGGAACAAGACAAATATGTTCACTATAACCATTTTTATTTTACATAGTTTTGGAAACATTAGCTGGAACAATTAGATAATTAAAAAGTAAAAAGAATAAAGATAGGAAAGGAAGAAGTGCCATTATTTGCAGATGGCACTATATTCTACCTAGAAAACACCCAAAACTCCACCAAAAGGCTTCTAGATTTTATAACTAAGCCCAGTGGCCTATCTGGATATCAATAGCACACAACTTACTGAGAGAAATTAGAGAATCCATGCTATTCATAATAGGACTGAAAAAATACTTATGAATCAATCTAACAAAGAGAGTAAAAAGATATTTAAGTTGAAAATTACAATACTCTGAAAAAGAATATGGAAGAGAATATCAGCAAATGGAAAGATATCCCTTGTAGCTGAGTAGGAAGGACTAACAGTAAAAATAGCAAAATTAATGTACAGATTTAATATAAGCCCAATAAAAATACTAAATACCTCACAGAATGAGAGAAAACATTCTTAAAATTTATTTGGTAACAGAATAGGGCAGAATAGTAAACAGTTCTGGGCAACACAGGCAAGTCGGGGGACATCACGATCACTGAGTTGAAATTGTACTACAGAGCTACAGTAACAACAACAACAAAAAAAGATAATTCTGGCAAAGCAAAACAAAACAAAACAAAACAAAAACCAAAACAGACCTGAGGATCAATGGAACAGAGAAAAAGATGGAGAAGCAACCCCAAATGCACTCAGCCATGTTACTGTGACAAGGGGCCAAACACCTTCACTGGAAGAAAAAAAACCTTTTTTAAAAAATGGAACTGCTGGGCCAGAGGGTTAGCTCAGTGGTTCCGACGCCTGCCTCGCAAGCACAAGGTCCTGAGTTCGATCCCAGAAACCACATATAATGCTGGGCGTGGAGACTCACGCCCACCAACAATCAATACCACATACCACAGTGCTGGGCGTGGTGGCTCATGCCTGTCATCCTAGCACTCTAGAGGCAGAGACAGGAGGATTGCTGAGTTCAAGGCTTGCCTGGGCTACATAGCGAGCTCAGGGCCAGCCTGAACTACAAAGCGAGATGCCTGTCTCAAAAAAAAAAAAAAAAAGGAAATTTGATATAGCACTAATTATAGGAAATTATGTTTTATCAAAATATAAATGAGTTACCTTTACAAATGCAACGATCTTCAAGGAGATTGTTGCTAAATATAAGGAGTTCATCACAAAGTCCATTAGATTCCACCAGTCATGGATGTAATCCTGAAGTCCGCCATCCCACATCTGTTTAATTTCTCCCCATATAAAACCTGCAAGTATGGAAAGATTCATTGTAAGTGTTCTTTTCAATTAAAGTACTAAAATTAGATATGCAATGAAAGAATTATACATTATGAAATTGCAAGATACTATGTATTTACATTATAGACAACCTCTTTTTTATAGATCATAATACTTGGTCCCAACATGTTTGAGAGTTTAGGACCCTACGCCAGTTCTAGAAGATGTTGTTAGGCCAGTGTCTCTTCCTTTCATTCAATTGAGAAGCTTATTTTGCCGGGGATTTAACTCAGTGGTTCTGGTGCCTGGTTTACAAGCACAAGGTCCTGAGTTGAACTGTGGTATGGGGGAGGGGGGGAGAAGAAAAGTTTATTTAAAGCACAGTGCTTTAATTAAATTGCAATTGCTCTATAACTGTACTTTTTTGTCATGAAAATGTTACAACATTTTCTGATAAACAAACACCTTGCAATATATTTTTCTTCCAAGTCAAAATGGCTCAAATTTTCATTAAAAGCAACATAGAAAATAACTTCACTTATTTCTATTTGTTTTTCTCAGGTAGGTTCTCACTGTGTAGTTCAGGCTGGCCTTGAGCTCACAGCGGTCCTCCTGCCACAGCCTCCCAAGGGCTGGGATCCAGCCATGTTCGCCGTGCTCGGCCCATAGCATGTTTTAGGAAATTAAACAGTGTAAATTTTGTACTTTTTAAAACAATATCTTCAGAAATCTAATTTCCATTTTGAGACTGGCTGGTCACAACATTCATGAAAACTTATTCAAATACTCCTTATTTAGCAATAACTTCTAAGCTGTCGTTAGAGAAAACAGAAATCTCTTTCTTATGGTTATATTTAAATGAAAATAATTCTTAAAACATTATATGAATTACTTGTAAAACACTACTATAGTGATCATTATTTTATTTCCACAATTTTATTAAAACATGTTACACTATTTTAAAGGCTAATAATGATAATGACATTAAAGTATTTAGAATCAGGATAATAAAAAATAAATACGGTACTTAAAACTTTGAACTATAAAATGCTTTACAGTACTTTTGATTACTGCCGAGAATGTAGAAATTTGGAAAGTGTACTGACCCTACTAGGGGCAAGAAAGCAAGAAAAAGTCAGGTAACTTATACCGATCAGGGCTTTTCATGCATTCATAAGAAAGCTAAGAAATCAAGAGATTGAATCTTCAAAGAAAAGCGTGTTCCTGCCGAAAGAATCATGTTTTGAACCCTTAACTCGGCACAGGGGCAAGACACATGGCACTAGAGCAGAGAGTTAGAACTCAGGGACATTTCTTAAACTTCTAAATGCTGAGTGTGAGCTGGCTCCAGAGCTCAGAAGCCCCGGGAGGCAGGGCTGAAGGGCGCTTCAGTCACGTTCTGTGCCACAGACCCCACTGGAAGAGCGAAGAAGCAACTTCTGTAGGAAAGATACGCAGCAGTATAAGCGTCACCCTCATGTAAAGAGCATCACATGCAAAGACAAGAAGCATTCTTAAACCCATACCCTTAGACCTCTCCTCCCCCTGGAGCAGGGACAAGAACTCTGACTAGTATATGATTTTCAAAATCCAACAATATTCCATGCAACAGGAATCTGAAAAAAGGCAGAAGTAGCTATATTATATTCCGACAAACTTGAAATCAAGCTAAAGCTGATCAAAATGGGCCAAGAAGGTCAGTAAGTATTGTTTAAGGAAGCAATCCAATAAGAAGAGGTAACATTTATTAACATACATGCACTAAACAATGGTGCACTCAAATTCATAGACGTTCTTTTGAACATAAAACAATTTCCTTCAAAATAAACCACATACTATCCAATAAATCAAACTTAAGTAAATGTAAAAGAATTGAAATTATAATAATACCTTTGAACAAATTAACCTAATAGATATCTATAGTATTATACTCAACTACAAAGTACACATGTTTTTAATCAGAACATGGAACTTTCTGCAAACAGATCACATATTAGCCAATAAATCAAACACATAAAGGTAAAAGAATTGAAATTATATTATGCGTATTATAACCACAGTTCAATGAAATTTGAAAATAATGACAAAGGAAAACAAAATTTATAGAATGCATGAAACAAAAGACATTCTGAACTAAACAGTAGATTAAAGGAAAATCGAGAAATTAATTTCTCAAACTAAACAATAAGTACAATATATGAAACGTATGGGATGCAAGGAAAGTACTGAATGCCCACATCACAGAAGCAAATTTGTTTGAATGAAGACAAATAAATAACAGGCCTAGAAAATCAAGAACAATCAATCCCAAAGCTAGTACAAAGAAGGAATTTATAATTGTCAAAGTAGATATCATTGAAATTTAATCCAAAATAATTGAAAAATGATTATAGAATGAGTTGATTCTTCAAAAATAAATAAAACAGACAAATCTTTAGCCAATCTGACTCAAAAAAGAGAGAAAAGACTCAAATTAATGCAAGTAGAAATGAAAAAAGAGAAATCTCAATAGATACTAATTTAGAAAACATTATTTTAGTATATGTGCTGCTGAAGCAAGCACTAAAAATCATTAAAAACTAGTTCACAAACCTCTATTCCAATAAATCAAAGAATTCAGAAAAATAGATTCCTAGATATATATGAATTATCAATACTGAATAAGAAAAATGTAAAACCTCAAGTAATCCAATACGAGACAATGAATTGAAAGAGTAATAGATAGCTTACTAACTATGGAGTGCCTAGGTCTGGCTTGGTTCCTTGCTGAATCCTACAAAATTCTTTGAAGTTCCAACATCAGTACTCCCTAGGCTTTTTGATGAAATTGAAAGGGGGAAAAATACTCCCAAAGTCATTGCTCGAAGTTACCACTGCCCTGATTCCCAAAAAAGAGAAGGATCCAAACAAAGGGAAAACTATAGACTTATTTCTTCAGTAAATACACATTTAAAAATTCTCAATGAAATACCAGCAAACAGAATCCAATGAATCATCAAAAATATCATAGATCATGACCAAAAAGGCTTCATTACATGATAGCAAGATGGTTCAGAATATGCAAATCAATAAATGTGGTATGTCCCATATACAAGACCAAGGACAAAAAAATCCTATGTTCATTTCAATAGATTTAAAAAAAAAGTCTGACAGAATCACACTGTTTCATTATTAAAAACCCAAAAAATAGGTAGAGAAGGAGTATCACAACTTCAGAAAAGCTATTTATGACAAACTATGGCAAACATCATTATAAATGAGAAAAAATGAAAGCTTTCCCTCTAAAGTCATGTGAGAGACAAGTATATCTACCATTCTGATTTCTTTTTCACTTCACACTCAAGAGCAAGAAAAGAAAATACAGGAGCTGGAGATTTAGCTCAGTGGTTCCAGCACCTTCCTAGCAAGGACAAGGTCCTGAATTAGATCCCCAGTAACCACATACCACAATGCCGAGTGTGGTGGCTCATACCTGTAATCCCAGCACTCAGGAGGCAGAGGCAGGAGGACTGCTGAGTTTAAGGCTTGCCTGGGCTACATAGTGAGCTCAGGGTCAGCCTGAGCTACAAAGTGAGACCCTATCTCAGTCAATCAATCAATAAAAAACCACAGGGCTATGTAAAGGAAAGGGGAATCCAAATTATTATTTGCAGATGAAACAATCTCCTATGTAGAAGGCCCCTGGAATCCAAGAGTTTTAGAATTAACAACCAAATTGTATGGTAGGATACAAAATCAATGCACAAAAATCAGTAGCATTCTGTATACTAATAAATCATCCAGTGCAAAAGAAGTTAAGAGGGAAAATTTCATTCAAAATAGTAGCAAGAAAAATTAAATACTTGTCACTAATCTAAGAAGGTGAAAGACCTCTGTAATGGAAGCTACAGTATTTTGAAAAACTAAATCGAGGAGGCCATCAGAAAGATGCTGTCTGCTCCTGGGTGGACAGAACAAATTCAGGCAAAGTGGAAAATTTCCAAGACTGTAAAACAGATTAAACACAATTCAATAAAAAATTCTAACAGGATTCTTCACAGAACTGGAGAAAGCAGTCTTAAAATTCTTATGGAACCAGAACAGACCCATATTTCTTAAAAGGAAGCTTGGGTGAAAAGAGGAAAGCAAGAGATATCACCATCCAGTATCTAAATTTATATGGCCAAGTTAGAGTGAAAACAATAATAACAACAACAACAGTGTCACACTGGCACAAAAACATAGTGATCAATGAAACAGAACAGACTACGCAGAAAAAAGCATGTTAAACTGATTTTGACACAGGTGCCGAAAACAGGCACTGGAGGAAAGAGATGATGCTGTGAAAACTGACTCTTCACATACAGAAGACTGAATCTCGACCCATATCCCTCACCATGCACAGAACTAAAGTCAAAGAACTAAATATCAAATTAGAAATGCTTACTCTTCAGGGAGATAACATAGGTAGAACTCCGGAGGACATAGCATAGGCAAGGACTTTCTGAGGAGAACTTCAGTTGTACAGGAAATAGTTCCAAATATCAACAAATGGGATCATACCAAATTAAATGGCTTCTGCACAGCAGAAGAAATAGCCAACAGATTGAAAGGACAGCCTACAGAGTGGGAAAAATTTTTGACTGCAATTTCTCAATCAGAAGGCTCATGTCTAGACTACATAAAGAACTGAAAAAATTTAAATCCCCACAAATAAAAGACCCAATTAAAAATGAGCAAACCAATTGAATTGACACTTCACAGAAGACCAAATGGTGAATTGGTACATGAAGAAATGCTCGACTACACTGGTAATAAAAGAAATGAAAATTAAGACAACACTGAGATGCTATCTTACCAACAAAAGAATGGCTACCATCAAGAAATCAAATAATGCCAGGTGTGGTGGCTCACGCCTGTAATCCCAGCGCTTGGGAGGCAGAGGCAGGAGGATTGCTGAGTTCCAGGCTTGCCTGGGCTACATAGTGAGCTCAGGGCCAGCCTGAACTACAAAGCAAGACCCTGTTGAAAAAAATCAAATAATAACAAATGCACAAGAGGCTGCAGGGAAACTGGAACCCTTCTACTCTACTGGTGAGAATGTACAGTAGTGCAAGCACTATGGAATCATTGTAGAGTTTCCTCAAAACACTGAAACTGGAAATTGCATTTGAACCAGCTATTACCCTTCTAAGTATCTTCCTGAAAGTGTTTAAGATATATTGACATGATATATACAAATTCATGTTTATACCAGGATAATTCCTAATAGCTAAACCTGGGGAACACCTCATATAGCCATCAACAATGAATAGGCAAAGAAACTATGGTATTTACACAAAGGTGTGTACTATTCTGCCATAAAGAAAGTTAAAATTGAATCATCTGTAGGAGACTGGATGCATCTTGAGACCAAATGTTAAGTGGAATAAACCAGACACACAAAGTTTACATGTTCTGGCTTATATGAGAAACAAAAAATATAAATAAAGAGCAAAATAAAAGAGCTAATAGGAAGTAGGGAGATAGATTTTTTTTTCCAGAAAGGAAGGAGACCAGGAAACAGAAAAAGAGTGAAGAGGAGAAATAAGGGATAAAAAAGGAAATTGGGATGTGTTATGGATGCACAAGAATTCCATATGATTACTGAAAACATTATGTAATGTAAACAGGTACAAAAAGGGACAAGTATCAAGAGTTAGTTTAAAGGGGGAAGGAGGGTAGGGAAAGAAATAAAAAAGTTAAATATTAAAGATATGTGTATGTACCAACTCTCCATAAATCATGTAAACATCATATACCTTACATATGTATTAATAAAATAAAATATAGTGTAGGTGAAGATTGAGTTCAATTTAAGTATAGGATATATTTTAAATTTTGCAGCATATGGTGCTTTATTCTAGAGTTGATGCTTACGTCTTCACCTTCCCTATAAGTCTTTTACATTAACAAATCTCTCTTGAGCGTTCTATGAGGATTGGGAAAAATTGGGAAGATGATAATTTTCACACCCTTCATTTGAAGAAGGGTGTATATCAGAGTTAAATAAAACAACATCCAACTAGGATTAGAGGTCCCATTGACCCAGATATTCCTCTGCTGGCTTTCTTCCCAAAAGAGTTAAAAGCATCATACCACAATTATATATGGATATTCATGTTTACAGCATCACAATTTGTAATAGACAAATCATGAGGACAACCCAAATGCCCATCATCAGATGAATGGATAAAAAAGATACTTATAAAAAATATATGGAGTAGTATTCAGCTGTAAAGAATGATAAACTTGAGATACTTATATCTAAGTGTATGCACATTGAGGCCATATTCTTAAGTGAAAAAAAAATAGGACACATATGCTTAAATACTGAATAATCTTTTGGGTCTGAGAAATTGAAATCATAAATAACCATAATATATAATAGGTATTGTGAACTAGGAAGAAAATGTTCAAGGAAGAAGGGGAATTAGGAATGAGAGGTGGGGGAAGTGAAAGATGGGAAAGAAAAAAAATCAAAAAAGTAGGAAAAACCAGAAACAGTCTTTGTACATGGGGAGGGGGGGTAGGTTTGATAGATATATCTTGATATTGTACTGTATATTATGGTATAGTAATGAGGCTAAATATATTCTGAGCAATTGTCAGTATGGGTATACATTTGTAAAGACTTGTTATTGTTTTTAGTGTCTAATACATTAATAAAAATTGAAAAAATATTCTTCGGGTTATAGTATATACCTTATTTGTATTGTCTTCCTTGAAATTTTCCCAGTTCCCAGACACTAGAAGGTGTGTGCATGAGGGTGTGTGTGCGTATGTGTGCGTATGTGCATGCGCGTGTGTGGCAATTATTTGGCCAAAAGTATTTCAAGTGAAATCTCACAAAAGGCGCAATGCTAAGAACTATGCTGTCTGGGGAGAGAGACGCTAGGCTCTGCTGAATGAACAATCACCTTTTTAACTTTAGCTAAGCAATCAACTCTCTCTAAATCTCATTTGTCATCCTTCAAGACAAGTTTGGGCTACATGTCTTGTAAGGAAAAAGGATTTTACTTTAATTGTGAGATTTGCCAGACATTGCTCTTGCTCTTCCTATTACAGGATTTTACTACATTTAGTTAGCATAATATCTGTACTAAAAAGTGACCTATAGAAGAGAATTCAGACTTGCCCCAATTTTTCCCAGAAAGTCAAAATTAGGTCACTGATAGGAAAAGTAGAGAGCTTTGGCTTCAATGTAAAGAAAAATCCAGTCTCAGTCAGAACTGCTGTAAAACTGGGTGATGGTCCAGAGCCTAGAACGTTTTCCATCACTTTTACTCCACGGAGAGTCTGGCACTGAGTTTGAAACTGGCCTCTGCAGTGAACTCTAAGATCCGTTCCATCATGATGCATCTGTGATTCAGTGCTTTTCATATTTGTACATATTATAAAGTGAAATATATTTTATGCACTTAAGCGATTGGAGCATTTATGTTTTATGACCTCTCAGAGATAAACTGAAGGATCTTTATAGCTGCTTCTATCAAATTAGAAAGCCAAATGTGATTACAGCCAGTCACCAAAATAGCTACTCTCAAATGCTATGTGAATGATAATGTAGATGAAGAAAGACACTAACTTGAATTGCTTTAGAGTGCAGAAGCAGGGCCACTCAGGAGTACAAAGACTCTATTAGGAGCTCAATATGAAATGGTATTTTAACTTGAGAGTTAACATCCAATAAGACTATTCTTATGAGATCAGTGCAAGAACAGGATATTTTAGTTTGAAATTTAAACTGTATTATCTCTGAAGTTTTCTAAATTTTCTAAGAAGAGTAGCAACAAATTCACCACTCTGAGAAATTACAAGTATTGTTTTTCTTTTTAGATTACAAGGAGGTGATACCAAAAATGACTTCTTTGATTGCCCCAAATCTTATCTCACTTCAGACCTATAGGCAAAAAAAAAAAAATCTGTGGTCCTGATAGATTTGAGAATTGATAGTAGTACTTTTGTTAAAATTTGAGATACAGCCAGGCATGGTGGCTCACGCCTGTCATCCCAGCACTCAGGAGGCAGAGACAGGAGGATTGCTGAGTTCAAGGCTTGCCTGGGCTACATAGTGAGCTCAGGGCCAGCCTGAACTACAAAGCAAGACCCTGTCTCAAAAAAATTTTTTGAGATACAGTTAGATTGCTAATCAATCTTTTTTGGGTAAGGAGTTGGATTTTTTTTTTTTTTTTGAGACAGGGTCTCACTTTGTAGTTCAAGCTGGCTCTGAGCTCACTATGTAGCCCAGGCAAGCTTCAAACTCAGCATCAGAAGTTGGATTTTTTAAGGCACCAGATTGGATATCATCCTAGTCACCATATACCTGTTTGATAGCCCTTGATTTCTCTCCACTGTTAGTACGTTAGTGAAGCCAAGTTTTATCTGTCCTGGCAACAGTCACCGAACCCTTGAAGAAACTATCCATTAGCAAAAACTAGAGGGTGCTATTAACCAACTGTTCTTCCAGAAAGCAAATTGTTCATAGGAATTTAAAAGCTTTAAGAGAACAAAGCTTGAGGGAGCTTCTGTCACAAAATGTTTGTCCTGTTCCCACAGTGGGAACATTTCAAAAACTGTTCTTTGCTGTTTATAAACAGATGACATGATTTCTCAGAGTCATGGTGGCAGCCTAATTACACACATTGATGTCAGGACTGTGAGGACTCATGAAGAGCATAGTGCAAATGAGTCAGAGAACTTCCTCCTAACAGTATTTGTGAATGCCTGGGAGATTTGACTGTTTTTCTACCTTTTCCAGAACTATTCATCCAGAACTGCTTTAGTGTTTTGTTACGACCTGTCTTAGGAAACCGGCTACAAAGATGAGACAGGGTATCTGGTTCTTGGATGCAACGTTTTACAGACTCAGCCCCAAAAGAAAGTCATTAAAGTCCATCGAGCCTCACCCTCTGTGCTTAGTACAAATAAGAATTAACTCCCGAAACCAGAAGCAAGTCGCCTTCTCACCTATAGCTATTCAGAGCTCTTAGAGATCTGACCTTGGATATAGATCTCCATACAGAAAACTGAGTTTTGTCCGGTGACACCAAATCAGTGAATATAAAAAGAGCACAAAGAACTTTTCTCTGATAGAATTGGTTTGGTTTTGTTTTGAAGTAGGGAATAAAAATTACCTTCTAGTCAAAATTCTGTTTCCACTGAAAAAAGAATCTCAATACCACTCGTTACTTTCCTTAGTAGACAATTACATTATATGGAACCCCTAAGAGTCAAATAGTTAAAAGGTGGTCCTGTGGTCTCAGAATTATATTTAAAATTTAAACAAAGATGAGGATAATAGCCCTAATATAACTTTCTGGAGACAATTTTTAAAAATTATACCCACTCATTTCCTTTGGGGTTTGCTAAAAGCCCTTTAAGTGCAACATATTACCAAACATATCCATCTGAAGCTATGAGGAAGATAGCAGAAAACCCCTGAGGTCAAGACAGCCCTGATTTTTTATTATGAGGGAATAAATGCCAGAAAGAGATAAAAGATGATCACACACTAATACAATTTCCTCCTTAATTTAAGAAAATGTACATCAAATCTGAGAATTTCTACAAGGAAAATCAGGTACCTTATACTTTGCTGGACACCTACTTGGACAGCAACAGGCTTAGTTACCACTTCCCATGTCTATTTCATTAGGAAAAAGGGAAAAACAGCGGGACACAGCAGCTGAGCTGCTGGAAAAGTCTGACTTTTTGCAGTTTGGTTGGCCAGGTTCTGAGATGGTCCTTTGCAGTCGGTGCATGCTACTGGAAAAGGCTAAGTACATGTCATCTTTCCAGTGCTCTGGAGGGACTTGTTAAAGGCCACAGGAATCCAATACAGATTGGCTATTTTACAGGTTGAAGAGCTAGAGGATGTCAGGCAGAGTTGATCCTTCCAGTTCAGAGAAATTTGCACTCTGGAGGCACAAGAGGGCCCTCCGCATAGCGCATGTGCCCCTCCAGGAACATCAGCCTGTCAACATGGGCCACATGGCCTACCAGTCATCTCCAGGGCTCAAGAGAGTCCTGGCCAGGTTACCAGTTAAGTCAAGACGTTTAACTGCTCTTGTCAATACCCTTCCCTGAGGCAATGGACATGTAGAGAACCTGAAGAATGTGTGCCTCATTTTATTCCATGTTGGAAATGAAGTACTGTGTTACAGAAAACAGACATTTCAGGTCCTATACACTATGATGTCAGGCCCTTGTTGGGAAGAGACACTCATTAAACTAATTATAGATTTTAAATTTAAACTGAATTGGACCTACTTTTAAAAATAAAACTTTTTAGAAAATTGCTAACAGTGATGTCATTAAGGAATAGGGAAAGGAGGTTTGAAGGTGGCTGGAAGAATTAAAATCATTTTATATTTAAATCTAATGATTTTTCTTAGAATTGTTACACACCCATGGAATTCACATGAAAATTGATTTCTGATATGTGGGATTGTTTCTCAGTCTTGAGTATTAAGTAACTTTGTAATTTCCAGACATACCAACCAAGATCTTAATTCAAAACCTTGATTTCTCCTAAGAACTCAGTGACTATGATTTGGCCATACTTAAAGAATCACTGAGTCAAGGGGACAGTGGATGTTTTATTCTTAAGTTGAAGATATTTTTTAAAACACAAAGCCATTATAATTTTGATGTTATTATTGTAACATCAGAAAGGAAAAACATAGGGATACAGAATTAAAGAAGTACATATTTTCAAAACTTACTAAGAAATGATGCTATGTTAGTTTTGCAGTAATATTAGAGTATAACTTCAGGATTGTGAAATATCTGGCAGTTTATGACCTAAATATAGTTACTTAAAAATCAGGCAGTAAGTTTCTAACAATGAAGTAACATTCTTCATTACAGAATTTGTTTAATTTGAAGTTTTCTGTTCAATTTGAAATTAAAGCATAAACTATGCTGATGGGAAAAATAATGATTAATAGTTCTCCAAGTCTTTGTTTAGGTCACCTTTGCAATGAGTAGCAAGGGTTGCTCAACATGTATTTCAAATAAATAAATAAATATAACTTTTTCATTATGAAGATTACCACTTTCTCCTAAATATGCACATTTTAAAAACAGATAGGTACAATGAAGGACATTTATCTCTCTCTCTGCTTTCCTAAACACTTCTTATATATACACACGCATACACTAATGAAAGGTTTAAAAGCAATAATGTCCTTAGAAACAAGAGGATTTAAACTTAAATCTAAGTAACTAATGCATGGAAATCCAAAAGGAAACATCTCAAGGTCACAGCAAAAGACTTTATTCTTTCTTTTTTGGAAAAGATGGTCCATTTGAGTATTAGGTAGCAGTGCTGAGGTGAGGAGGTGGTGTTAGTGGTAAATTTAGTGTTTTACCAAATATAATTTTCTAATATTAAATAGTGCTAATGCAGATCTTAGGGAGTGTTACACTTTAATGAATCATATACAACCCACTTGAATTTAATCTCTGTCAAAATCCAAGATAGCAAACTGTGGGAAAGAAGTATAGATATGGAGATTGAGGTCTTTGGAAAACTCTTGCCTTCTCTAATTCCTGCTCTTTGACTTTTGGCGTGGTGCATAATGGAGAATAAAAGCTCTAGTTTTAGAGGTTCTGGATTTTGAATTCAGTATGTCCCACTTTTTGACATTGACTGGGGAAAGGACTTAGTTTCTCAAGGCTTGATTCTTCTCTGTGAACTAAGATTTTAACGTCACTGAATACAGAGAAGTGGAGGAAGGTTATCAAATTTCACATGAGAAAATACATTGAAATCAGCACTGAGCATCTTTTTAGTTTCTATCATCACTACTACTATCACTATTCTTGTGACTCCAACCTAATGAAAACGAAATAGTGCATCCTACTAGTCTTTCATTTTGATCCTTTTGTTCTTTATTTTATTTTTTTCTATATGATTATCTTTTCCCATATTTTTCCACCATTTGAACTACGCTGCCAAATATTTTCCAAAAGACTAAAGATTTCAATTTGGATGTATTAGGTATGTATTATGTCATCACCACCTAAAAAACGTTATTTACTCAATATTAGAGGGGGAAATATAGAAGAATTTAAATTTTTATAAATAGTACTTTGCTTGAGATGTTACTGTGCTAGTGTCTATGACTCTAGAAAAGCAACCTTGGAATATTTTCCCCACAGCTAAATAGGGAAATGAAGATCACATATCACTTTTGCAATGATGATATGGTTTCTTGGGAGACTACAATATTTCTTTTAAATTCATACCTGGATGTGCAGCTATGTTTGGGGCTGCATTAGTCTGCAGTTTCCTGGCTGAGACTGTGTGACCATTGTGCCAAGGAGGGAGGGGGTTAGAGAAAACTACAGGTTAATTTCCTCTGTTTATAAGAATATCTTTTTTAGTTTGTTTTTTGTTTTCTGTGACAGGCTGGGCTGGAACCAGCAGTGATCTTTGTCCTAAGTGCCGACCGACATGACAGGTATGGGCCACTGCATTTGGCAAATGCTATTTCAGGAAGCTCAAAGCATAGGCAATTCAGGGATGAAGATGAAATGGAGTAGTTGAAGCCCTCAGGCCTTAAAGACTATGAGAGAAAAGATGAAAAGATGAGCAGCTGCTGGTGTAGCTCACTAGTAGAGTTTGTGCTTAGCTCATGCAAAGCCTTTTGTTCACTCCCAGGACCAAGATAAGATGAGAAAAAATAAGATGAGATTCATGATAAGATAAGATTTTTTAAGAGAAGAGAAATATATGCATGATAGTTGTCCAGATGACTGTGTACGAGACAATGTGGTCACCATCTTCCATTTCATATCTTCTATTTGGCAGGCCTTGCTACATTTTTCAGACTTGTTCGTATCAAATTTTTAAAATATAAACCCATAAAGTAAATAGTGAAAATGAGAAGCCAGTGTTACTAAAGAAAGACTGATGAATAATGTGTGTTAGAGGCAAGATGGATATTATGAACACTTCTTACTTGATGCCTATGAATTCAATAAAAGCTATTTTTAGCATAGATGTGATCTCTTCCCAAGTTTGGGCTTCTCCTCAACTCACCCTTATCATTATTCTCCCTGTGCACAGATTTACATGTTTAATTGTGGTATATTCTTAGGTATATGCATAATGTCAAGTCACTTCAGCTATGGAGGATTTATCTTCTCATGAGGAACAAGTATTTCCTGCTCTGTTAATGAAGCAGCCTTCTCCAAAATTTTACTTTATTTCTAAAATAATATTATTAATTTTGTAATAGTTCTGGCTAAGTTGATTACCTAAGTCTACATTTGGATGACCAAAATCATGTTTGATCTTTTCATGAGGTGTTTGGATATTTTTATATGCTAAAATTCATCTGACTAGAGACAGACCCAAAATGGTGGGTGTTCTTTGAAAAAAGTTTTATAAGTAGTTAATACAAGCAAGTCTGAAGTAAACACACACACACACACACACACAATTCAGAAAGCTTTGCAGTATGAAGAGTTATATCTTAGTAGTGAGGCCACTTGAGAGAGACCTAAGAATCACTGGAAATGGTTCCCTAAAGGTATAATACTCAACAGATTTCAACTTCAATAGTTAATACAATATTGAGCTTCAATAAGAAAGACTACAAAGGTATTGTAGAAATATTATTCTATCATTGTACTAAATGAAAGGGTACCTGGATCCATGGGTTGAGGGCAAGTCTTACAAGTTAAACAGCAAAACACATAAAAAAAATATAATTTCTTTCAGAAAATCATACTTCTTGAGGAAAAAGGACCGATTTGAAAGGAGAAGCTCTAAAATAAGGTCAGAACCTTTTGAAAAAAAGTATGATACAAATATAGAAAACAAGTTTGTGGTGGGATAAACTAAATAAGTGATACACAAATGGACAATTTTAGAAAGGAAGTAATCAGATGAAGGGGACAGCCTCTGAAAATGGAGGACCAGCAAATCTAGCACAAAGGCAAAGGTACCACTCTGAATCAAATGTGGTTCACAGAAATACCATGAATGGAAAATGTAAGTCAGTTCAAGAAGACTTTAGGAAACCCAACCTCTCACTGCAACTATTAATTCTAACGAACCACATCCTTTCTACTGAACAAGATTGAGCACGTTACTCAATCTTGCTTTTATTAGAAGAATTTAAAATGGATATACTATATGAAATGTTTTATTAAGGAACAGAAACTTGTGAGCATAATCACGTCATCAGATAGAATGACAGGGTGGAAAAAGATACAATCATCAAACCGGAGACAGATTTTTGCCTATATCACACTTTGTAAAAGGTTAAAGCATCCCTACCCTGGTGTCTTCAGGACCATAAAGAACTATTTTCTGTCCCCAGTACTGGGAGTTCAGCAGACAGGTTGACAGGATTTAGTGGGACTTAAAATATTATCTACTCTAAATCATTTTATAGGTGATGATACTGAAACTATTGAGAGCCCATTATTGCCTATAATTTCATAGTCTCCTACTGGTTCAATGCTGCCTGTATTCTAGTAAAATTATTTTTCCGCAACTATTCAGTGACATAGAGCAGATGCCTTCTAGCCATAGTCCTGTTAAAGTTCCATTCAACTCAGTCCTAATTATGAGGCACTTAAAATTCACCAAACTTGCTGGACAATATACTTGTTTTAACAGATATACTTGATATAGAAACAGTTTTTCACGTGCTCTGCTGTTTAAATAAGATAATCATTAACAGGTATTTTTTTCCTTATTCCAGGAAATAGTTTTTCATCTTAAAAGTTCTTGGATAAGTTAATTCCTTGAAGTCAAAATATCTCCAGAAGATGTTACCAGTAGCAGACATTTCATACCATGAAATCAATGGTACCTTATTTAACCACATCACTGTGGTTTGACTGTGGTTCCTTTCAGATAACTTTTATAGATACTCTGTTACAAAGTTTACCTGTAGGAAGCCATCAATGATTATTTTAGTTGTGCAATTATTTAAAGTTTGGAGATTCTATTTTATATTATTTTCCATTTTCTTTCACTGTAACTGTGCATCTGTTTGCTTATTGTACAATTCCTCTGGTAAAATTAAGTTTCATAAGAACAAGGACATTTTGATTGTTTTCTTCTTTTGTTTTTCCTTTATGTCACAAGCACACCGTGTTGTATTTATTGCATAGAAAGTACTTAACACAATTCAGTCCATTGTATAAAGATTTAGCAATAAAATAACTGCTTATGCTGCACTGCATCTATAATATTTTCTAAATGAAATATTCTGTATTCCACTGAGGACATAATAATTTTCAGAAATTTAAGTGGGTGAATTTCCTAGAAGCTTCTATAAGAATTGTTCCAAACAAATTTTCTCTGAAGAACGCTCAGATAAAAAATTTATTCCTTATGTGTAATACTTATTTTACGTGGAAACAGACAGAATCATTTTATCTTCAATTATCAGTGGCAATGTCACAATTATTTTCTTCAAAAGGACACAATTTAAGAAACATCACACTTTATACTCTTCAGATTAGTTAGAACCTAGTCTCAGCTAATGTTCACACGCAAATTTTTTGAAAGATTTAGAAACATTTAAAATTAAATTTTGTCAATACGAACTGCTCTTATTGCTATTACTTAGAATACTTACAGTCTTGAGATATGAATATTAGATCTATCTCAGATTTACCCAGGCTATACTTTTTTTCTGCCTTATTTTCATTTTACAGTCTCCCATTATTTTGAAGTTACCCCCAACTGAACTTCTGAGAAAATTAATCAGGAGATTTGTCATATATTTTCTAATGAGGTGGATGTGACCCCAGAGCCATTTTAAATGATGAACTAAATTGAGAACATATGATATTTTAAGCAAACCACAGTAGGATATAGGAAGGAATAATTACAATACAAATTTTAACCAGGAAACTTAAGAAGAGGACAAGAAAACAAGTTTCCACTAAATAAGACTACATTTCTATGACTTATACCAGATCTATAATAATTTTCCTCCTTTGATAAGAACACAGATACTTGGAAGATAGTCTATAACATCATTTCCTATTATGAATAGCCAGACACTTGAAAGATCCACTTAAGTGGTTTGACTATAAAAAAATATTTGCAGTTACTTTATGCATAGAATCACAAATTCCTGAGTGATTTTTTCTTATCTTTGAGAAATTATATCTTAAGAAAAGTAGGTTGATTATATATGGTCAACGAAATACATTGAAAAGCTTTAGAATAGAAACCCAGAGAATCATTTGTGGGGTATGAAGTCAATAAAATTTGCAATTCTAAATCTTTAGGCTTCTGTTCATAGACTGCATTTGGGAACAGGTGCACCAACCACAACTTGCAAAATATTTAGGTCTGAGGTTAAGGCCTTGAGCTACCGTAGTCAGACCTATTTTAAACGTTCTTATGTCCCAAACTTTAGTGACTATTATTTTCTGAGCAACAAAGTTCCATGGCAGTAACACGTTTTTATTATATTTTCTATAGTAACACATTTACCCAGGACCCATGGTAATATCATCCACTCGACGATGGTTGGTGGTGGACCTTGCCTGTTCAAGTCTGATCTGTCGATGTGCTGAGAGGCAAGCAGCAGCAGGAACAAAAAAGTCAAATAGGAGGCTGTGTGGCAGATAAACTTGATAAATGGCTTTCTGATGAACAGTCCAAGTGGGCTTTTAGGAGCTATCAGGTAGCACACAGAGAAGACGGGAAAAAGAAGTCCTATTATGAAACATGTCACCATCTTCACTGCCCAGTGTCTTCTCCTCCAGCCCGGGAACTCATCATACCAGCGAGATGCAAGCAGCTGTTGACAGTTGGGCTGGGCAACAAACTAGACAGAAAGGAAGGGAAAAGGAAAAATGAGTCAGAGTTGAGTACATTAGCTTTGATTCTTCAGTAAGACCACAGAGCAGAATTAAAGACAGATCTTCTGTGTTATTTAATTTTAGATTTAAGCAATCAAAGTGCGTGTGTGTGTGTGTGTGTGTGTGTGTGTGTATGGTTACTGTAAGACATATGACACAAAACTAATATGCTAATATCACTATTTCTTATTTTTTGTGACATAAACTTAATTTTCATTCTGATGCCTGAATTAACTTTTAACATTTTCTATTATAAACCTGTATTATTTTCACCATCAAAAAGAATCTATACATGTAATGAATTTACTCAATGAGAAAGATATACATGAATAATGTACTGATGCCCAAAGTGAATAATCATACTAAATTTGTTGGAAATGGTTCCTAAGTATAATCAGTATGTACAAAACATTTCATAACATTAAATCAGTTTACCCTGGTAACATGTTTAAGCTATAAAGTAAACATTATTGACTTGATTTCAGGATAAGGACAGAAGTGATTATAAGAGGTCTCTAGATTTAGCCAAAGTTCCAGTAAGTGATGAGATGTTTAACATCTTGTTCAGAACTGTTGTTTCATGCACATTACCTTTCTCATTGGGCCTGACCATCTGAGGTTATAGGAATTAAGAGGCTATTTTCTTTTCCAAATGGCCCTGTCCAGGGTTTCCCAGTGAGTACATAGGTACACATGGAAGGAAGGAAGAAGGAGCCATTGCATGGAATCATGTGTGTGTGTGGGGGGGGAGCAGCAGGCTGCACAAGTGACTAAATCTGCAATTTATCTGAGAAAATTCTATGAGTAGTTTTGATTGAAGACAAAATTTAAAGCCCTTGTAAAAGATTCAAGAGAATTCTGTTGGGATGTAGGTTTAGTCTAAAAGCAAACTACACATGACATTCTTTTGCAGAAGTCCAACCCTGCCATTATTTGTCATTCTATCTATCTATCTATCTATCTATCTATCTATCTATCTATCTATCTATCTATCTATCTATCTATCATCTATCTATCTTGTCCTTTATTTTATTTTTGTGGTACTAGGGATTTAACATGAAGCAATTTCACCAAGTTATATTTACACCCCCTTTTCAATCTTTTAAATTTGAATCTTTATTGGTACATTACATAAACAGATCATAATCACACTCAACATTGAGAATCTGTACCAGTGTATGACACAATTTAATTCTCATTTTTTTTCCATTTCCCTACACAACCTACAATCCCCACCACAGTTTTCTTTTTTTAACCATTACATTTTTCTTTCCCGTTATTTTTATTTCCCCTTGTTATTTACTCCTAAACCCCATTTCCCATTGAATATTTACTATTTCACAATATCATATACTCTAGAACTCATCTATATCTTCAGTTTCTAATACCAGAGAAAAGATGTAATATATACACACATCTGTGACATATTTATTTCACTTATGAGTATGTCCTTAAGGTACATCCTTGAATATAAATGACCCAAAAATATCATTCTTCATAGTAGAGTAATACTTTTTTATATTAAAAGAAAACTTATCCAGTCTAGAGTTGAAGGGCGTTTGGGTTTTTTTCAAGGCTTACTTATCACAAACTGAGCTGCTGTAAACATGGGTGCACATATATCACTGTGATATGAATCTTGTAATTCTTTCATGTGTATCCCAAGCAGGGGAATAGCAGGAACAAACAGGACTTCTAATCCTATTTTTTTGAAGAATCTCCACACCGATCTCCATAGTGGTTGTACCAATCTTCATTCTCACCAATTTCTTAATCATGTCTGGACCTCTTTAAGGCAAGAATTTGCCCTCTCTCTCTTTTTGACATTAAGTAAACAAACAGCCCTAAACAGAAAGAACATCCTGCTTGAGGATGAAGGAAGATATTAGATGACTTCTTAAAAGAGCAGTTCAGTCATTGAGTTGTTCAGTTACATAGAGCAGATGACTTGCTGTTTCTCATGCAAATGTTTTCATCTTATTTTGTGTACCTACTCATAAAGGTGTAAAAGTAGGGAAATGAGCATGTGATAAACTGATTACAATTTATGAGAATGTGTTAATAAAGGTAAGGTAAAATAAAACATCATTTCCTAAAGATAGGATCACCAAGGAGTTACCCCTCCTTAGTTTAGAAGTAATGCATTTAAGTAGATTTCAAGCTCTGTAAGTACCATAGTTGAATTTTATAACCCACAGAATGCCTCTTTTTGAGAAATTATTCTGCTCAAAGTCATTCAAAATTCAGAACAGATTTTTTAATATAGGCAGAATACAAGAAAATCTGCTATAGACCATTGGCAAGATCTGTTCCTTTAAATAATTTATTTGTTCACACAGTCCTAACTATAGGCATTTCTTAGACATAGTTTATATTTTTCTTTCTGCTTTTTCATTCCTCATGAAAAAAATATTCTTAGTAGTAATAGACTTCAGCACAGATAAAAAGTTTTAATAGAAGACATTTAATGAATCTCTTGGGGAAAACATAATAAAACCAGCAATTGCTACCATCTTACAAGCGTTTCCAAATTAAAGAAATAGTTAAAGAACTAAACTAACACAAGGAAAAAAAATAAAGGACTAGCATTGCTCAACATGATCTAAGTGAGGTCTAGGGCTCACAAACTCTCTCATCCTGGCTAAAATCCTACGAGATGATAGCGCACCACTGGTTTATTTTGACTTCCAGTTTTAGAGGTTTCAGTTCATGATCATTTGCCCCTGCCTTTGGGCCTCTAGTAGTACATCTTAGCAGACGTCTATGGTGCAGTGAAACCACAAACTTCATCCCCAGGGAGCAAAAGACAAAAGGAAGAGGCAGAGGCCCCATAATCTCCTATAAGCCCCACTCTCAATGATGCAAAGGCTTCCTAGTGGGCTCCAACTTGGAAAGTTTTCACTGCCTAACACCAGAACCCGGCTGGGAGCCACGCCCTAGGGTCCCTTGGAAGAAATGCAAAACCTGAGTACAGCATGTGTGTGTGTGTGCATACACAAACACACACACATACCCTGGGTGGGAGGGGGGAGAGAGAGACAGAGAGAGAGGGAGGGAGAAAGAGATAGATTGCAATTATCTAGTAGAGACATTTAATCCTGCAGCAATACCCACCATTGCCAAGTACTGGGCTAGCCTTGATTTTTATTTACATATTTTCTTGGTATTTTTGTTGTTGTTGTTGTTATTGGAGAATAGAGAATGTGCACTTGTTTTTAGAAAATGAATACTGTACAAGGTTTTCTTTTATTTTCTTTTTTTTTTTCTGTACTAGGGGTCAAAATAAGCAGCTTGCACTTGCGAGGCAGGCACCAGGACCACTGAACTAAATCCCCAGCATATACAGGATTATAAATTAAAGAAACAGTGAGATTTCTAAAGGGTGTAACACACATACAACACCCAGTTTCAATTATGTGGATATTCTTTCACTATAAATTTGCCCTTATAATAGAACTGAAATAACCTCAAAATATTCCTAAAGATAAAATAGCCATAACAGTTTTACAATATCTATGTTTTCTTTCTAATACTTGGGCACACTGGCATTCCCTATGTTTTATCTCATTAATTGATTTTGCCAAAAATATAATTTTAGAGGTTAAATCAGTTACCAAGTTAGTGATTAACAGTGTTAAACTGTTATTTCATAGGAGTTTTTGTCTTCAATTAAAGTGCACTGATCACTTCAGGTGTCTCGTGCACCCCCTTCTCCCCTCCCTCGGTCGCTCTCTTCCTCCCTCCCTCCCTTCCTTCTTTCCATTACTTTTTATTTGGTCCCTTCCGTCCTTCTCTACTTTCCTTCATTTCTTTGTGTTTTCCTCTCTCTCAGTTTACTCTGAGGATCTGTAGTAGTATTAGGCTTTATTTTAATCCCCTCTGATGGACTTCCTCAGTGAATGACCATGATGGCTGGGGATTTACTTCAAGTGGGACCACGCCCACCTTGCAGGCACAAGGGCCCAAGTTCAATTCCCATTCCTGCAAAAAAAAAAAAAAAAAGCAGCAACAACAAAAAATAGAACGACTACTTGTCTCTTTGCAGAGGGACCTATGGGTCCATTCCAGCAAAGTTCTCCTCAGAAGTTGGTCATATTACTGAGGGCCTGGACCTCATACACCTCATACATCCCCCGAACCACTGTCCAGTGAGTCACAGGAAACAGTATTTTATGTACACTCCAGGACTATTAAGGGCAACTTAGATGATAGGCCCATCTCTTCCTATACTTGTTCAATTCTTGCACAATTTGTGCCATAACATTAAAATTCAAACTAAAACACTATAAACTAAAACAGTACAAGGATTCATATTCAATTTTGTGTCATGCATTCATAATAGGTTAAGAAAAAAATACATGTAAACACTGCCTCTCTCTTTTAAGAACCTTATAATTGTTTCAAAAGACTGATCTTAAAATGAGTTATGGAATCATTCTCTGATATTATGATTGCTTATAGAATCATTGCATTGTGATACTAAAATATTAAATACACTCTGAAAATTACCAATCTAGTCTAATCTCAACTTTACAAACAAAATGTCATTCAGTATCACTGAATAAGAAACTACTCCAAATACTAAAGCCTTGATACATAAAGCCAGCAAAGAAAAAAATGATGAGAAATCTGAAAAGACTATTTTATAAAAACATAATTCACCCAGATAAAAGAAACCAACACACAGTGAGAAGTTGAAATACCATTTGGATAAGAATAAAACAAACAAAATTTTAAAGAAACTGCAATCATGGAGATAAATTAATATGGATCAAAATGGAGTATTACTGTCATAAAGAACAACAAGTTTGAGTCATTTATGTGGAAATGAACACCCCTTGAAGACACACTAATAAGTGAAATAAATAGGTTACAGATATGTAAATACCATATCTTTTCTCTGGTGTGAGAACCTGTAGATATAAATGAGTTCTAGAACATATGATAGATTTTTTTTGTTTTTTTGAGACAGGGTCTCGCTTTGCAGTTCAGGCTGGCCCTGAGCTCACTATGTAGCCCAGGCAAGCCTCAAACTCAGCAATCCTCCTGCCTCTGCCTCCTGAGTGCTGGGATTACAGGTGTGATCCCACACACCCGGCACTGTAGTATGTGGTGCTCATTGCTGGTGGATGTGAGTCACCATGCCCAGTATTGTTGTACCGGGGATCAAACTCAGGACTTTGGACTTGCTAGGCAGTCACTGGACCACTGAGCTAAATCTCTGGCCTTGTATGATAGATTTATGAAATAGGAAATATTCAAAGGAAATGTGGTAAGGGAAAGTAATGAGGGGGAAGAATAAATATGATTTGAAAAGAAAAAGAAAGACCATGTACATAGGGTGTAGGCGGCTGTAGGGTGGGTAGGGATATGGGTAAAAATGAGAATTAACCCATATCATATACTGGTACAAATTCCCTATTATTGAGTGTGATTGTGAGTTGTATATAAAATGTACCAATAAAGAATGTAATTTAAAAAATTAATATGTATCAGATTTATTTTGTATTTATCTTTTCTCCATCTTTTAATTTATATATGGTTTTCTATAAGAGGAAATTATAGACTTAGGGAACATTTTCTGATGTCTATTTACTTTGAATAAGTCAGGAGTTTGACATACTGCTGGCTGATTATAAGGAGAGAAAACTTTTCTATTATTTGTATTATAGTGATCACATAATAGTAATCTAATATTTGGCTTAAAAAGGACCACATGTTCATATACATGTCAATTTTCTGTATATGTTACTAGTTATTCCCTGGCATTAAAAAAGTGTCTTTTGGGGTTTTGTTTCCTCTGACAAGAAATGTTTTTCAAAACCTTGGTTTTTTTAATGTTGATAACAGAGCAGGCTTCAAGATTATTTGCAGGCAGAAAAGCTTCAGGGAATTATTTTGTTCATAGCTGAAAAAACATTTCTTTCTGCAATTTCAAGTCCTAAATCCCTTCATAGTTGTCAACAGTCCTTCGTTTTCTGGGTTTTTCCCTGTTTCCTAGAGACCTCTATAGTTATGCTCATAATTAAAGCAATTTTTGTCGTATGTTTGAGCAGTTGTTCTATGTGACTGAGCAAACCTTTTATTTCATTAAATCAAAGCTGAATTTTCACCTAGTTCTTTATTTAATTAGGCAACTGATATTCAGAATAGCCTATAAGTTTAGATAATGACTTGATAGGTGGAGGAGGATCAAAGCCTAAAGAACCTGATAAATATGTCTTTGGGGAACTCAAACTATTGAACTGATGATACTGAATTATTTAACATAAAGCCTTCTGACTTTTAAAAGGTAGTTGTAGCCAATAGAAGAGATTATTCTCAAAGTACAATGAACAGACAACTGTATGAAAACCAGTGGAATTTGTGGCTTAAGTCTGATAAAACCACAGGAATTTTGATGAGATCAATTTAGTTTGTGAGCATTTTTTTTTTTGAGACAGGGTCTCGCTTTGTAGTTCAGGCTGGCTCTGAGCTCACTATGTAGTCCAGGCAAGCCTCGAACTCAGCAATCCTCCTGTCTCTGCCTCCAGAGTGCTGGGATTATAGGCGTGAGCCACCACGCCCGGCGTGAGCATTTTTTTTAGACTTAGGTAGCATTGTGTTGAAAACATAGCATTCTGATGAGTCTTACATTACTGTGACAAAGCATCTTCCCGAAGTAAAGGCTGAGAGGTTTCTTCTGCTTCCCATTTAGAGAATTCCCATTTACAGAATTCCCGGCTCCGAGGCAGAAACACCACAGCAGACAGGTGTGGTGGGGGCCAGTTGCTCCCCTCAGGGCTCCAAGCACCCGGAGAGCAGGGGAGATGACAGAGAGGAAGAGGCCAGAGACCAAATGTGGCCCTCGAAATCGTGATCCTGCTGTTACTCCCTTTAACTGACCCCCACCTCCTAGATCACCACCTCCTAGTAATGCCATCAAATTACATCCTCACCCATGATCAGCCACGATGACTTTAGGCCACTCTGACACAAGAGTCCATGGAAATGCCTGTACATACACCCTTCAAGTGCGCTTCACTAAATTATAGGCATTTCTCAATTCAATCTAATTGACAGTCAAGTTTAAGCTTCCCACATGTGGATAGAGATAAGTGGATTCTGATGAAAAGTCACTAGCGCTACTTTACAGTTCACTGTGGGTGTACCAGAGGTAGAGTGCAAAGGGAAATGGCAGCTATGTGTAGAAGCACATGTCTATTGAGGCAACATCTGAGTTTAAATTCTTACTCTTCAAAGTTGCTGAGATCAACAACACTAGCAGTACCTGGACGGCTGAGAAGGATGCAGCACACTGGACCCAAACTTCAATCTGCTGAATAGAACCACATAATATGATGCTAATGATTAATAAAAACAGGCTTAAAGGAGTGAATGTCTGCTGCTTATCTATAGCATGAGTGTTATGTGGTAATCATTCAAAGAGCAGTTTTAATTCACTATCAATATGCATTCCAATGATTGTAATAATCGTGAGCCCCGTGAATGTGTGTCTGTGTAAGTGTGCAGATGGACAACGGACAACTTCAACTCCAGATGTGAATGCTGTGAGAGCTTGTGAGAGACTAATCATCAGGAAGAGCATTATTTTAAACCTTCAGCAAGCAGTGAGATCACCTGGAAGTTTGGTAAACTCATCTCTCTGAGACCCAACCTTGGCTTTCCTACTTCAGAAAGTCAAGCTAGGTCTAGGTCTGAACGTGTCATTTCTATCAAGTTCTCTAGTGACTGTGATTCTATTGGTCACGGGACTAGTTTTAAAGAAACTTCACCTTACATACATGATTTGTGAGTTATGTGAGAGAGCTTTGCAGTTTTTCTAATTTTTTCCTATTTCCCAATACTTTTCTTCTGCCTTTAAAATCAGAAGTCTTACTGAAATTAAGGACAGAAGCAGATTAACTTGAATACAGATTACAGGGAATTGCATAAAATAGTTAACAGGAAAATAATCTCTGATACAAATTAGTATGATACTTAATTATAGCAAGAAACACAGAAAGGGTCAAGGGAGATGGAATCTAAGCGTTTCACCTGCGTCTCTTGAATGACCAGTGATGTTGAATGTCTTTCTCCACTGTTGTTGAGAATATAGACTGGTGCAACCAGTATGTAAATCAGTGTGGAGATTCCTCAAAAGCTGGGATTAGAGGTCCCATTTGGTCTTGCTGCTTCCTTGCTGTATATATTCATGAAAGAATTAAAAGTATCATACCACAGTGACATATGTGCACCTGTTTATAGCACCACAGTTTGTAACAAAATCTCAGAGACAGCTCAGATGCCCATCAACTGGAGACTGGATAAAGAAGATGTGTTTTTTAAAAAATAAATTGAGTATTATTCATCCATAAAAACGATAAACTTGAGACTCTTATAGCTAAATAGATATACCTTAAAAACACACTCATAAGCAAAGTAAATAGGACACAGATATGTAAATAATGTATCATTTTCCTAGTGTGAGAAATTAAAGGTGTAAATGAGGGCTAAAATGATGATAGGTGTTGGGGAATAGGAAGAAAATGTTCAAAGCAGAAAGAACTAGCAAGATTGGGCAAGAGAAAGCAAAAAAGAGAAGAAATTTGATGGCAAAAAAGGAAATAAAACACAAAGGAAGTTTATGTATATAGGGAGGGTAGAAGGGTAAAAGGGAGTTTCAGGGGAATGGGAAAAAGAAAAATTAAGATATATCATGTACAGTGCAAATTCTCAATGAGGAATGTGGTCATAATGTATTTCTAAAATATACCCATGAATTCAAAAAAAGAAAAAAAATTCAAGAATGATTCTCCTCAAATCACCCAACTTTAGAATAGATGAAAAAGGGTGGAGACTGTAGTGGCAGACAAGGACTATGAGACCAGGTTTGTTCACCATCAACAGGAACACAAGAGAGAAACAAACACAAGGGACATGTGAAATTCAAGTGGATGAAAAAGAATTTGGCAAAAAAAATAAAGAAGGAAATGCTTATATTATAGCTTCTCATGGAAAATCACCCTCTTTATCACCATCTGCCTTAATCATGACCCTAAACTGGTATTTTACATCTACTGTGCATATTTGGCAAGGTAGGGACTTACGGAATATAGATCAAGAAATGACCTTGAATCTCTTGCTTTGCTTCCACATTGAACTTTAATAAATTATTAAATTCTCAATGTTTCTTTTCCATTATTTATAAAATAAAGTTAACAGAAATATTTATCTTTTAAGAAATATTAGAAAATTAAATGACAGCATATACAGTATATACAGTGGTATTTAAGTTATAGGATATATTCAATAAAAATTAGATACTAGCATTGTTACATATGCATTATTTATACATAAAAATATGTATATGTACACATATAGCCATGTACATCCTTACACATATGCACAAATATATAACACACATTCACTTTCTGTACCTTTTCTTATTATATGTTGTCATTTGCATGTTAATACTACATAGTGGTGAGTTTGCTTTGGCACATGCCTTTGCATTTTAATTTCAATCTCATTAGCCCCTCCCCCCATTTAAAGATATGTCAATCATGCACATTTCCATTTAGAGTTGATTCTCTGTATCCGCAGGTCTCCATTTCTGGTTTGAAACAACTAAGGGTTGACAATATTGGAAAATGCATTTGCACTGAGCCTATACAGACTCTTCCTCTTGTTTCCTCAACAACAGTAAAACGATGGCTTATATAACATTAGATATTTAAAATAACTGTGACAGTGAAGCATAATGGTTAGGAGCAGGCTAAGGGGTTACTAGTAAAGACTGGTTCTGGTTGCCCCTGGGTAAGTCTTGGAGGTGTGGCCTCCTGATTTCTACCTGGCCCATGGCCACTCCCTCTCTGTTGCTCTTCTCTCAGTGCTGCTTGGCTTCCAAGCCACTCTACCCTCCTGCCATGATGCTCCTGCCTTAGAGTCACACAGTCATCAACAGACCCCTCTGAAATCATGGGAGCCAAATTAAAACTTATTTTAGTTAAATATGTCAGGTATTTTGTTTTAGAAACACTGAAACCTGACTGATTAATTAAGGATGATTTGTAGAATATGTAGGACTGGATCGTTTCGATCCAAGATGACACCACAAAGTCTCATGTGGTTAAAAAGGTGGCAATTTTGGAAAGTGACTGAGCCATGAAAGTCTTGTACTCATTATAGGATTAATTGTGGGAGTGCTCTTTCCTCTCTTGTTTAAATTGTAGATTGTCAGATATTTTGCCCCAGAAATGAGAAAGCTGATATAGGAATATTTATACAAGTTGTATGTACATACTTTACCATTTTATATAAAGCACTTGAGTATTCACTGATCTTTGTACCCTTGGGGGTTTGGGGACTATCTCCTATCAATAATTAGAGATGACTGTATTTACATACTGTATAACCTAATTTTAATCACGGTAATATCACAAAATGAAGTTTTTAAATTCTGCAGGGAACTTCTTTCAGAAGACGATAATAATGACTCAAGCATGTGGGGATAGTAATATGACAGTTGGCTAATTGCATTTCCAACAGCTTTGTTAAAAGGTAAAAAAAAAACGAATAAAGATTTAATTGGATCTGAGTTTAGGTTATCAAAAATTATTGAGAATAACCTTGAGGATTCGTGGATAAATGTAAGATTATGTCCTTTGCAATGTATCTTGGTCAAAAATATAGGTAATGTTACAGCAAAGAAACACCAACCTAATCAACAACATACCTAATCATTTTACTTGACTACACAGGGAAAATTCTGATTTGCAGCTTAAGATTCAAGTAATAGATACATGCACATTATTAGGACACCATATCTGATGTTTAAATCAGCAACAAAGATGGTAGCTAAACACAACCTAAATGTGTTGCTGAGGCATCCAGAGGATTAGATTTTTTGGAAACTTGAAACATTCTTTAGCCTAAATTCAAAATAATTTTTTGTAAATTAGGTAGAATGAGGAATAGGTAGTAATGGAAATTTGAGAATAGCAGAAGCAATTAACTCAATATTGAATGCATTAAATGCTTGAACTTGATGATCAAAACTCAATTAGGAGGTCAGAACACCGAGTTAATACATAACGGTAGCTCTTTGAGATTCACAAAGGGCAGCAGTTGGTACCACCTCCACATCTATTCACCAGCAGCTCTCAGAGAACTTATATAAAGAATTATCTCAAATCATTATAGAAAATAGGTTAAAATGCCAAATATATTTAGACAGCTTTCTAGATGCTTTCTTAAAAATGAACAGAAGTGTGGAGGCAGAAAATTATATGGTATTGAAAGAACACCATTTGATGATTGATTCCTGTAGGTGAATAACGGATGAGAACAGTGGAAGGAAAAGACAGTGGAAGGTTTGGCTCAGGTCCTGGCCAGCCCTCAGTGGTCTGGTTCTCCAGACTCTGATGAGCCCCTAACGTTTTCTGTATGTGGGAGGAGTGGCGTGTTCGGAGAGACTCCTGCTGAAGTCAAATCTCTAATATGTCCCAGTAGGGGAAGAAGCCAGAAAAGAAAGAGAGACAGATGGACATAGACATTAGTAATTTTTATGAACTGATATAGCATATTCACTCTTCTTTTCCTTTTCCTATCCCTTTTCTCATGATATACAGATTTATTAATTTTACACACAATGACCCTATTTCCAATCATATTCTTGTCTATTAAAAGGTAAGGTGTTAATGTATCTTCTTGAAAAACACAATTACAACCATAACAGGTTACACATTTCCTAGCAGCTATCTAGCATGCACTTTAGATTGTGTAATTTGTATTAAAATAAAGTTACTATTTCACATGCTCCACATGTATTTCAGATATGTAAATCACTTTTAAACTCACTGTTATATAAACATGATTTCATTAGATATGTTTGTTAACAAAAATATATGCTCTTGATGACCCCCCAAAAATGTTTCAGTGATGAATTGTGACCATGTGTCTCTGTCTTTCATTTTAAATTTTTAATGTTTTTTCTTATGTTTAATTTTCTTTGCTTTATTGATTTTATTTTGTTTTTAAGTTGTCTTATTCTGTCATAAGGACTGATGGAAACTGTAAGCATATAAAAGGAAGAATGAAAAGTATCCATAACATAAAATAAGGGACCTACACTTAAGAACCCAGCTATCCATAAGATACAATTTTAACACTGTGTGAAAAAAGTCATTTATTTCAATCATGTCTCAAATCATTACTAATACCATTAAATATTTTTCCTTAAGTATTTTTGGAGTCTTGGATATTTTAACTGGTATAAAACATTATTTAGATAAGCAAAAACTTAAGCAACCAGCTTCTTGCCATTTAGTAAAGATAGGACTTTCATGCAATTGAATGAATTTTACTTTGGTGATTGGAAAAATGAGAAACATGAATCCTGAATGTGGCTCAATGCCATACCCTTAGGGAAAGCCTCCAAAGACACAGGGAGAAATGTGGATATGGATTTTTATGACAACTGAGGTGTTGTAGTAGAATCTTTGGCATAAGAAAACTTTGACAACCAAAGATTTCTCTAGTTAGATAATATTCTTAAGATCAAATTATCAATTGATAATTTCTATTGGAAAATTACCACTAGAAAGCCACAAAGATACATTAGTCTGAATAGGTTCACAGTTTGACTATTTTGAGTAATATTGCTTCCCCATCAGTCTGTAGTGTGTTGATACTTGCCCAGCTACCTAGATGAGACATGAATTTATTCTTCCCTACCTTCTTATGGGTTGATTTAAGATTTGGGACTTGATGGCATCCAAAGAACAAAAGAAAAGGGGGAGAGAGGGAGAGGAGAAGTGGGGAGGGGGAGGAGGAGGGGGAAGGAGAGGGAGAGGGAGAGGGAGAGGGAAGCAATATT
>PVIC010001609.1:0-88727 GCA_004025085.1 Thryonomys swinderianus
AGTGTTTTCATCTGCATCTCTCACCTGACTAGTGATGTTGAACATTTCTTCATATGCTTCTTAGCCACTTTTACTTCTTTCTCTGAAAAGTACTCATTTCAGGTACCCATTTTTGAATTGGGTCTTTAAATTGGGGAGCTGATTTTTAAAAATTCTTTGTATATTCCTGATAGTAGCCCTTTGTCTGAAAAACTGCTGGTAAACAATTTTTCTCTAATTGGTTGGTTGCCTCTTCACTCTGCTGGTGGTTTCTTTTGCTGTGCAAAAGCTTTTTCATAGGATGAGAACCTATTTGTTGATTCCTTCTTTTTAATACCTTCATTGAAATATAATTTACAAACAGTACCTACTATAAAATCACTCACTTTAAGTGCACAATTTGAAGATTAAAAAAAATTACAGTTGTACACCATTGACAATTTTAGGACAATTTTAAGACATTATAATTTTAAAACAGTTGTCACCATCCCCCAAAATTCCCTTTACCCTACTTGTAGTTAACCCTCACTCTAATCTTATCCCTGGCAACTGCTCTGATCTACTATATTTATAAATTTTATTTGGACATTCTTTAGAAATGAATTAATATATAATACTTTATATCTAGCATTTTACTTAACATAATGCTTTTGAGATCTGTTCATGTTTAAGCACGTTGCAACAGCATGTATCCATATTTTAATTCATTTTATATTGTTGAACAATATTTTTTAGTATGGTTGTACTGCTTTTTGTTTATCTTTTTAACAGACGATCAACACTAGGAATGTTTTTGCGTTTGCAGTTACATTTGCATGTATATCTTCTATGGGTATATATTTTCATTACTCCTTAAAGATTCCTAAAAAGTAGAATTGGTGTATCCTCTAGTTTTAAAAATGTTAATCAGTTGGATAACCAAGTTTGGTAGGTTTGAAATTTCATTTGCAGCCCCAAATGGTTTACATCACATAGAAATCATGTTTTCTGAAATTTTGAAGAATTCTTTAGTAAGCCTCTTAAACTTGGGACAACTTTTGAAAGAATATTTTTGATACTTTTGTCAATTTCTTTCAAAGATTACTAGTCTTTCCATATGCATAATTTATTTAATCAATTTTAGCATTTTTCTCCTAAAAAACCATTCACTTTGTCTATTTTCAAGTTACTAACAAAATACTATCTTATTTAATTTACTCTTCTGTATAATATGTTCATATCTCTTTTCTCATTTTCATTTCTCATTCATTTATATTTTCTCTTTTCGTGCCAGGCATGGTGGCTCACGCCTGTAATCCCAGCACTCGGGAGGCAGAGACAGGAGGATTGCTGAGTTCGAGGCTTGCCTGGGCTACATAGTGAGCTCAGAGCTAGCCTGAACTACAAAGCGAGAACCTGTCTTAAAAAAAAAAAAAAAAAAATATATATATATATATATATATTTCTCTTTTCCTGAATCTGACTAATAATCATTGTAAATTTTAAAATCCTTGAATTTATTAAATGTATTTTATTTTCTGATTTATAAACTGTGCATTTATCTCTATTTGCACTTACTAGGATTTATTTTATTCTACTAGTTTTCAGTCATATGTTTATTTTTGTTATCTCTGTTTTAGTAGTGAGAGCACATGGGGTCCTCAACATACTCCTCTGTACAGATTTAGCTATATTCCATGAAGGCTGTATATAATATTCTGATTTTTTAAAATTTTCTAAATAACAGAATTGTAATATTTATTCTCTGTGATACACTCAATTTTTTTATTTCCAAGTACTTGAGAGTTTTGATTTTTAATATTATTGTTTACACTTTTATGACTTGGTTCTAATTTTGTTGTAATTTGGACAAAACCTTTATTTGTGACATTGTACATTATTTGTTTTCCTAAGGATTTTATATATACTTCAAGAAAGGCTTATTCTTTGTTACTAGGGAACAAAATTCAGGATATACCTATTAATCCACTTTAATAATTATAATCTTCTGAACTTTGTGTTTTTTATTGGTACATTATATATACACATTCCAAATACACTCCACATTGAGAATTTGTACCAGTATGTGACACAATTCAATTCTTATTTTTCCCTTCCCCTACCCACCCTACCACCAATCCTGCCCCTATATACACAGTTTTCTTTTTTTTAACCATCAATTTTTTCTTTCCTCATTATTTACCCCTAAACCCCATTTCCCTTTGAATATTTACTATTCCACAATATTAATCATGCTTTCTGGAACACATTTACAACTTCAATTTATTACACCAGAGAAAAGATATGATATTTACACATCTGTGACCTATTTATTATGACTTATTGTATGTCCTGAAGATATGTCCATGTGAGAATAAATGATTCAATCTCATCATTCTTTATGCCAGAGTAATACTCCATTTCATTTTTTAAAACCCACACCACTCTAGAGTTGATGGGCATTTGCATTGTTTCCAAGACTTAGCTATCACCAACTGAGCTGCTATGAACATGGGTGCATGTCGCTGTGATTTGAATCTTGTAACTCTTTTGTGTATATTCCCAGCAGGGGAATAGCAGGGTTAAATGAAACCTCTAATCCTAGTTTTTTGAGAAATCTCCATAATGGTTGTACTAGTTTACATTCCCACCAACAGTGGAGAAGGGTTCCTTTTTCTCCACAACCTCACCAGCATTTGTTGCTGGCTAATTTCAAGATAGCAGCCATTCTTTGTGGAGTGAGATGAAATCTCAGTATTGTTTTCATCTGCATCTCTCGAATGGCCAGTGACATTAAGGATTTCTTCACATACTTCTTAGGTGCTTTTATTTCTTCCTTGGAAAAGTGTCCATTCATTTCAGATGCCCATTTTGAATTGGATCTTTAAATTTGGGGGACTGATTTTTTTTTTTTTGAGACAGGTTCTCGCTTTGTAGTTCAGGCTGGCTCTGAGCTCACTATGTAACCTAGGCAATCTTCAAACTCAGCAATCCTCCTGTCTCTGCCTCCTGAGTGCTGGGATTACAGGCGTGAGCCACCACGCCCAGCACTGTGGTATGTGGTATTGAATGTTCTTGGGTGTGAATCTTCACACCCAGCGTTGTATGTGGTTACCAGGGATTGAACTCAGGACCTTGCGCTTGCAAGGCAGGCGCCAGAACCACTGAGCTAACCCTCCGGCCTGGGGGACTGATTTTTTAAAGCTCTTCACATATTCTAGATAGTAGCCTTTTGTCTGAGGAATTACTGGTAAAGCTTTTTCCCACGTTGTTGGTTGCCTTTTTGCTCTATCAATGGTCTCTTTTGCTGTGCAGAAGCTTTTTAATAAGATGAGATCCCATTTGTTGACTTCTTCTGCTAGTGCTCGTGCTATAGAGGCTTTGTTCATAAAGTCTTTCCCTAAGCCAGTGTCTCCAAGAGTTTTAGCTAACCTGTTTTGCAGCAGGTTTAGAGTTTCTGTTTTAATATTTAGGTCTCTCATCCACTTTGATTTTAGTTTAGTACATAGTGAAAGAGATGGATCTAGTTTCAGTCTTTGGTAGGTTGAAGCCCAGTTTTTCCAGCACCATTTGTTAAAAATGGTATCTTTCCTCCATTGATGATCTTTGACACCTTTGTCAAAGACGAGATGGCTTAGTGTATCTGGTGTTATTTCTGGATCTTTTAATCTATTTCACTGATCCTTGGGTCTGTTTCTTTGCCAGTATCATGCAGTTTTTATCACAGTGGCTTTATAGTAGTTTCAAGTTGGGGAAAGTAATACCCCTGGCCATGTCCTTGTTTCCTAGAATTGCTTTTGTTATTCTAGCTCTCTTTTGGTTCCAGATGAATTTTTGGATGCTTTTCTCTAGATCTGTAAAATGTGCTGTTGGGATTTCAACTGGCATTGCATTGAATCTATATAATAGTTTTGGGGGTAAAGCCATTTTTCCTATGTTGGTTCTTTCTGTTGAGTAACAAGGAATGTCTTTCCATTTTCTGATATCCTCTTCACTCTCCTTTTTCAGAGTGTTGTAGTTTTTGGAGTAGAGGTCTTTTACCTCCTTTGTTAGATTGACTCCTAGATATTTCATTTTTCTGGATGCTATTGTAAAAGGGACTGAGTCCACAATTTCTTTCTATAAATCTATTATTTGTGTATAAAAATGAGATTGATTTTTGAACACTGACCTTGTATCCAGATACACTACTAAATTTGGTGAATAAGTCTAGCAGTTGTTTGGTGGAGTTTTTAAAATCTTCTAAACAATGCTCGCTTCAGCAGCACATATACTAAAATCTTCTAAACAGAGTATCATGTCATCAGCAAATACTAACAGTTTAACTTCTTCTTTTCCTATCTTTATTCCATTTATTTCTTTCTCTTGTCTAATTGCAGTGGCTGTTTCTAGCACTATATTGAACAGGAGCAGTGACAGTGGACATCCATGTCTTATTCCTGATCTTAGTATGAAAGTTTCAGTTTTTGACCATTTAGGATGATGCTGGCTATTGGTTTCTCATAAATAGCTTTTCTTAAATTGAAATACAGTCCATCTATTCCAATTTTCTGTAGGGTTTTGATCATGAATGGGTGTTGGACTTTATCAAAGGCTTTCTCTGCATCTATTGAGAAGACCATATGTTTTTTGTCCTAGAGTCTGTTGATATAGTGAATAATGTTTATTGATTTATATATGTTAAACCATCCTTGCATCCCTGGGATGAATACAATTTGGCCAAGGTGTATAGGATCTTGATAATTCTCTGTATTCTGTTTGCCAGTATCTTGTTGAGGATTTTTGCATCAATGTTCATTAGGGAGATTGGCCTGTAGTTCTCAGCTCTTTTATTCTTTGCTTTTCCCCTTGCCACTTAGTTTTGTGTCTTCCTCACTAAATTCACTCTGCTAGGTCTCATGAGTTTGTGACCGTCATTGTTTTTCTCTAAGATATTATTCAGAATGTTTTATTAGAGTGCAGGTTTGGTAATTGGGAAGTTTTTCAGGTGGTCTTTGTCATGAAAGTATCTTATTTCTCTGTCAATTTTGAAAGATAGTTTTGCAGGATACATCAGTCTAGGTTGGAGGTTGTTTTCCTGCAATGCTTGAAACACTTCCCTCCAGGCTCTCCTTGCATTGAGCATTTGCCTTAAAAAGTTTGCTGTGATCCTGATGGGCTTCCCTTTGTATGTGGTTTTTTCTTTTCCCTAGCTGCTTTCAGTATTTCATTCTGTTTTGAATATCTAGGACCTTGATAATTATATGCCTGGGTGTAGATTTTTTAATATCATGGGCTTTGGCAGTCCTGTATGCCTCATTTATGCGTATGTCCAGTTCTTTACCTTTTCCTGTGAAGTTTTCTGCCATTATACCTGTAAACCATTTTTTTTCTTTTTATGTCTTTTGCACTGTCTCTCTTGCTTCTTCACTGACTCCGATCAGCCTTATATTTTTCTTCTTTGAGTCGTCTAGGAGCTGAGGATTAATTTCTCATGGTCCCTTGCCATTTTCCATAAGTTATTCCTTTCCTGTTCATTGGCTGTGAACCTTTCTTCTAGGTCTGAAGTTCGGTTTTCAGTTTCATTTTATCCTACTTTGCAAACCTTCATTCTTGTTTTTGATAACCTTGACCTCTGCTTGAAGTTCTTTATAATGTTCCATTGCTCTTGTTATCTGAGCTTCTATGATGTTCCTGATCTCTTCTTTAATGAAGTCCTTCACTGTGGACAGCATCTCTGTTTTCATCTCAGAGATCTATTCTGATTTCCATTTTAGTAGATCTGCTTTTGTTACCAGTGAAGAGAGTGCTGGAGACTGAGCTTCATTTCGCTTCATTTCCCTTTTCCCTGAATTCCCCTGTGGTGGTGATGTTTGTGTCTGGGTTCTTGAATTTTTTTCTCATATCTGTTGTGCTGGTGAACACTGTAAATCACTGCACAGCCTAAGTGGTGCTTACCCAGAATTGTGCAAACAGGAATGGCGCTCCCATGAGGCTTCTGGACTAAGTCCATTGGCGGGTAGGCTAGACTCAACTGGGGTGGATGGATGTCCCATAGGGAGGCTGGCCTGGGTCTGGTGGCAGGCAGCCTGCTTGCAGTTGGCGGAAGTCACTGGGTGGTCTCCAAGGTGCTTACTCAGACTCACCTGGGGTGGATGAAGGTCCCTGGGGCAGCTGGCTTGGATCTGGTGGTGGGCTGGCTGCTTGCAGGTTATTGAAGTCACTGCACAGCCTCCGCTGAGCTTACCCAGACTCACCCAAGGGGAGTGAAGCTCCCAGGGACCATCTGGCCTGGGTTTAGTGGGAAACAGGCTGCTTGCAGGCAATGGAAGTCACTGCATAGCCTCTGTGAATATTTTGAACTTCGTTTTCTTTTACTCTACTGATTCTCAAAGTATTCCGCTTAGCTTTCTCATAACAAATACATTTTTATGAATTTTTTTCATTTTTGTCAATTTTTAAAATATTTCATTCTGTGCTTTTATCATAATTAAATTTTTCCAGTATTGTATTAGAAGCTGAATCCAGGACCACATGCATGCTAGGCAAACATGATACCACTGAGATATACCCCAACATTTTTTAAATTTTGAGACAGTGTCTCATTAAGTAGTCCAGACTGCCCTAGAACTTGTGATTTTACTTTAGCTTCCCAAATAGTAAGCATGTACCAGCATCACATGACTTTTATCACTATAATATCTTCATTTTGCATTGCACTTTTTGTCAATATAAAATGCCAAGTGTTTTCTTTTTTCCAAATTTTGCATTATGATGAATCCTGTTTGTCTAATCCTTACTGCCCTTCTTTTCCTTTTGTTTGTGTTTGCTTAAAAAATATTTAGACATCATTTTGCCTTTTGACCACTTACAAAGAATTTCAACATTGATGGTGTTTTTCCTAATTTCAAACTGAGTTAACAATCACCACATAAAATTTGACAACTATGGAAAAGCTTACATGCAAAAAATCACTACCAGTGGCCAGATTTTTCTCCCCTTCCCTTTGTTTTTTAAAAAATATTTCTTTGATATGTTCACAGAAAGCTGGAAGAACGCTTATCATGGGGCATCCAGGTCAGAGACCAATTAAACCAGAAGCTGTATCATTCCACAGAGCAGAGAGAGACAAAGTCATCAAGAAACAGCTCTTGTTTCTGTTTCATTTCTTGAAATCCAAAGCAGCAAATCACATTCCTCTCTTGTCCACTGTGGGAGCTCAGAAATAAAGTGATTAGATTGCCAGGGCTTCAGAGCAAGAATGACTTGAATCAGCTATAGTCTGGAGGAGAAACTCCAGTGGTCCCTTGTGTCAGGAGTTTAGAGAAGTTGATTTCAGCAGCTGCCACTGAGAAATAAAATTCCAGCTTCAGCGAGGGCCGGGGTGTGGGAAGTGGCACGTGTGTGTGTGCACATGCGTGCGTGCATATGCGCATCTGGTGATATGTGTGCATGCAGGGTAAGACAGGGGGCTATAGCAGCAGAGAGGGCTTGGCAGCCGCCCAAGGTCCTACTGAGGGTGAGCAGATAGTCAACACAGCTGAAACAGCTTCCTTCCAGATGTCCCTGGAGGTCAAAGAAACACTGGGTTTAAGTGGTGCCTCAAGTCATGTTCTGGCTGAAAATTAATGTCTAGACCTTAAGCAAAAAAAAAAAAAAAAAAAAAAGCCCTATGTCAAAGTGTCATAAAATAGGCTCTCCAAAGAAAGGTTAAAGGGGTGAATGCTTTCTACATAAAATATCAAGTCCAAGGTTACCTTAGGAGAATTGCTCAATAGTTTTCAACTTTGTTCAAAAGGCAGAAAGGGTGAAACATGATGTTTTAAAACAATGGAAAGATCAAGTGTGTTGGGGCTGTGGATAGGTGGGGACATATGCAAAAGCCCAGCAATTTCATCCCAACCTCTGCACAGTGTTGGGCCCAGACTTCTCATGGGACCGTACAGTGGGGAGAAGCCCCAGAGACTACACCTCAGTTTGCACACAATGAGTAGGGGCTGTAGTTCTTCTGAAACATACACAGAGGCCTAAGGGCCAATTTTATGAGGATGACAACCCAGGAAGTAGTCATTTCTTAAGAGTTCTAAATATTAGCAAGAAAGTTACTTGCAATAAGCATTTTACAGGCATCATCCTAGGAATTAAACCAAAATATAAACAACAACAAAAACTCTAGAAATGAGAAAACACCTAAATAAGGATCAAACCTAGAATTCCAGATCTCCAAAGGGAAAATTTTAGGGACCAGTGAGATTAACCAGCCTGAAACTCAACTGCTTAGACTCCCTGAACTGGCATCAAGAGAGGATCTGGAAAAAATGAAATCAGAAATAATCCTCAGATAACAACAGAAATAATGATCATGGTGAAAGTCACAGAGGAAAAAAAGTAGAAGACCTTAGGAACATGATGGAATCCCAGCATAATAAACAAATGGAATCCAATAAACAGATTCAAATAGAAATTTGAGGATTAAAATCTCCATTGAAAGCTTACAAAGTAGAGGTAGTGAACGTGAAGACAGAATTTCAGACATAGAAGACAAGTGACCAGGAAAGGAAAGATTTCTTAAAAACAGTAAGGGACCATGGGAGATCAATCCAGCAACTGCTAGCTGATGGAAAGAAGAACAATATAAGACTAATCAGAGTCAAAGAAGAAACAGGAGATAGTGCAAAAGACATTTTTAAAAAACTGTTCAAAGGTGTAATGTAAGAAAACTTCCCAAGCAGGAGAAAATAATTTGACATAAAGATAAGTGAGAAATACAGGACTCCAACTAACCATGATTAAAAAAAGAAAATTCACACCCAGACATGTAATAGTAAAGATACCAGAAACCCAACAGATGAATGAAATGTTGAAAGCCATTAGACAAAAAGAAACAAGTCACATACAAAAGAAAAACCATCAAAATTACAGCAAACTTTTCAACAGAAGCCCTCAGCTCTAGGAGAGCCTGAAGTGAAGTATTTCAAGCCCTAAAAGAAAACAATCCTCAACCTAGGTTGATATATCTGCAAAACTATTCTTCAAAATTGATGGGGAAATAAGATACTTCCACAACAAAAAACACCTAAGAAATTTCATGAATACCAAATGTATGTTACAAAAAAATTCTAAACAATGTCCTAGAAAATACAGTGAGGGTAGCAACTCCAGGAAGCCTAATAGAATGAAGCCATTAGGCAAAGCAAGAAATTAAATAGCAGGGGGGCTTTTTTTTTAAATTAGAGTAATAAAAGAGCCAACTACAGGAAAATATCATGACAATAAAAGAGCCAACTACAGGAAAATATCATGACATAAATTAACACATGTTAATGTTAATAGCTTCAAATCACCAATGAAAATAAGTAGATTGGCAGAATAACCCAAGAAGCAAAATCCAACAATATGCTGTATTCAAGAAACACACTAAATTAAAAAAGAAATTCACAGACTGAAAGTAAAAGGATGATAAACAATTCTCCATGCAATAGGAAAGTTTAAAAAGCAGGCGTGGCTATCTTACTGCAGACAAAGTCAATTTCAATCCAAAATTAATTAAGAGAGACAAAGAAGGTCACTACATTCTATACAGGAAACAATTCAAGAGGAAGAGATGATATTCATAAATATGCACCAAATTATGCTAGCACACTCAACTATATAAAATAAATATTAATGGATATGAAAAGGGAAATAGGCACTAATACAACAGAGGTGGGAAATCTCAAGACTCCACTGACACAAATAAATCAATAATGAAGTACTAGGGTCCGGAGGGTTAGCTCAGTGGTTCTGGTACCTGCCTTGCAAGCGCAAGGTCCTGAGTTCAATCCCCGGTAACCACATATAATGCTGGGCGTGGAGACACGTCCACCAACAATCAACACCGCATACTACAATGCCGGACGTGGTGGCTCACGCCTGTAATCCCAGCACTCGGGAGGCAGGGACAGGAGGATTGCTGAGTTCGCGGCGGCTTGCCTGGGCATCATAGTGAGCTCAGGGCCAGCCTGAACTACAAAGCGAGACCCTGTCTCAAAAAGCAAAAAAATAAAAAAAAATAATAATGAAGTACTAGAACTGATCAAATGGACTTTTGAGCAAATTGACTTTGTAGACATCTATAGGGTATCCCACCCCCCAAAATCAGAATACACATTCTTCTAAGCTACATATGGGTCATTCTCCAAAATAGACTACATGCTTGTTCCAAGCAAATGCAAAGGAATTGAAGTTATCCTCTGTATACTGTCAGACCACAGTACCTTGAAAATGTAGATCAATAGCAAAAGAAACTCCAAGAACTTCATAAACATGTGGAAATTGAATAACACTTTTTGAAAAACCAGTGGATCACAGCAGAAATTAAAGAAGAAATGTTTCTACAATTAAGTGAAAATGCCAATCCAGCATGGAATCTATGGGATACACTGAAAGCAGTTCTACAAGGGAAATTTATAGCAGTGAATGCCCATAGTAGGAAAATAAAGGGAGTTCAAATAAACAAACTTATATGTTGAGTTAAGCTCCTAGAAAAGAAGATCAATACAAACTCAAAGCTTATACCAGTGAGGAAACTCTAAGGATCAAAGCAGAAATTAATGCGATGGAGACTAAGGGAACAATAGAGAAAATCAACAAATCAGAGTTGGTTCTTAGAAAGAATGAAATCAACAAACCATCAGCCAACCTCATCAAAAAAGGAAAGAAAAGGCTCAAGTCATGCAATCAGGAATGAAACCATAACAGATTCAGCACAAACCAAGAGAATAGTTAACACCTACTTTGAAAACATGTACTCCAATAAGATGGAAAACACAGAAATAGACACATTCCAAGACATATATGAACTATCAAAATCAAAGAAGATTTAAAAATTCTAAACACCCCAATATCAATCAATGAAATTGAAAATATTATTAAAAACCTACTAACAAATACAAGTCCTGGTCTTCATGGCTTCATAGTTGAATTTTACAAAAAACTTAGGGAAGAGCTAGTACCATGGTTACTCAAACTCTTTAATGAAATTGAAATGAATGCAAGACTTTCAAAATCATTCCTCAAAGCCACTATTACCTTGATCCCAAAAGCAGAAAAAGACCTGACCAAGAAAGAGAACTATAGGCCAAACTCTAATGAATATAGATTTTAAAAATCCTCAATAAGATACTGGAAAATAGAATACAGAGAATCATAATAAAGATAATATACCCTGACCAAGTTGGATTCATCCCAGGGATGCAAGGATGGTTCAACATATGTGAATCAATAAATGTAATACACTACATTAACAAAGTCAAAGACAAAAAACCATATGATCATGTCAACAGATGCAGAAAAACCACATGACAAAATCCAACACTCATTCATATTAAAACCCTGAAGAAAATTGGAATAGAATGGCTTTTGCAACCTGATAAAAGCTATTTATGAAAAACCAATAGCTAGCATCAAACTAAATAGTAAAAAATTGAAATCCTTTATGGTAAATCAGAAAGGAGATGATGTTCACTATTACCACTCCTGTTCAATATAGTTCTGAAAGTATTAGCCACAGAAATTAGATAAGAAAAAAATAAAAGCACTAAAGATAGGAAAGAAAGAAATTAACCTGTCACTATTTACTGATAATATGATATTCTGTATAGAAGACTCAGCCAAAAGACTGCTAAACTTAATCACAAGATTCAGTAACAGTATCTGGGTACAAGGTCAACAATCAAAAATCAGTAGTCTTCCTATACACAAATAACAATCACTGAGAGGGAAATTAGGAAACAGTTTCTTTCACAACAGTACCCAAAAAAATGAAATATCTAGGCATCAATCTAACAAAGGAGGTGAAAGATCTCTACTCTGAAAACTACAACACTCTGGAAAAGGAGATTAAAGAGGATATCAGAAAGTGGAAGACATCCCTTGTTCCTGGGTAGGAAGAATCAATATCATCAAAATGGCTATACTCCCACAACTACTACATAGATTCAATGCAATCCCAATTGAAATCCCAACAGCATATTTCACAGATGTAGAGAAAATAATCCAAAAATTCATCTGGAGCCATAAGAGAACTAGAATAGGAAAAGCAGTTCTAGGACACAAGGACATGGTAGGAGGTGTCACAATCCCCAACTTGAAACTTTACTACAAAGCCACTGTGATAAAAAACTGCATGGTACTGGCAAGGAAACAGACCTGAGGACCAATGGAATAGCTTAGAAAATGCAGACATAACTCCAGACATACTAAGCCACCTTTTCTTTTACAGTGGAGTCAAACATCCTCAGTGGAGGAAAGATAGCCTCTTTAATACATGGTTCTGGAAAAAACTGGGTTTCAACCTGCCAAAGATTAAAACTAGACCTACATCTTTCATCACATACTAAACTTAATGGAAATGGATTAAAGATCCAAATACTAAAACTGAAACACTAAAACTGTTGGAAGATAGGGTAGGTAGAATTCTTGGAGACATTGGCATAGGGAAGAACATTATGAACAAAACTTCAGCTGTATGGGAAATAGCAGAATCAGCATCTGGGTTCTCATTTTGTTAAAAAGCTTCCACACAGCAAGAGAAACCACCAATAGAGTAAAAGATAACTTACAATGTGGGAAAAATTTTTACCAGCTCTTCCTCAAAGTTCTACTATCTAGAATATATACAGAACTTTAAAAAATCAGATTCTCCAAACTTAAACACCCAATTCAAATGTAGGCATCTGAAATGAATAGACATTTTTTCATATTAAGAAGTAAAAACAGGGCTGGAGATTTAGCTCAGTGGTTCTGGGGTCTGCCTGGCAAGCTCAAGGTCCTGGTTCAATCCCAGGTAATCACATACAGCAATACTGGGCATGGTGACTCATGCCCACCAACAATCAATACCACATATCACAGTGCCGGGCTTGGTGGCTCTAGCCTGTAATCCTAGCACCCAGGAGGCAGAGGTAGGAAGGATTGCTGAATTCAAGGCTTGCCTGGGCTACATAGTGAGCTCAGGGCCAGCCTGAACTACGAAGCAAGACCCTGTCTCAAAAAAAACGAAAGCAAAAACAGCAAAGAAATATATTGTAAAATGTTCAGTATCGCTGGTCATTTGCAAGACATAGATGAAAACAACACTAAGATTGTACCTTACTCTGGAAAGAATGACTGCAATCAAGAAATCAACCAATGAAAATGCTGGCAGAGCTGTAGAGGAAAAGGAACCCTTCTCCAGACTAGAGCAACCATTGTGGAAATCAGTGTGGAGATTCCTCAAGAAGCTAGGATTAGGTGTCCCATTTGACCCTATTTCCCTGCTCAGTATATTCATATAAGAATTAAAAGCATCATATCACAATGACATATGTACATCCCAGATTATAACAGCTCAGTTTATAGTAGTTTAAAGCCCAAATATTCATCAACTGGAGACTGGATAAAGAATGTGGGTTTTTTTTAATGAAATGGAGTATTACCCAGCCATATAGAATGATAAATTAGAGAAATTTATAGCTAACTTGATGAACCTAAAGTCCCTACTTATAAGTGGAATGAATAGGACACAGATATGTAAATACTGTATCATTTTTCTAGTATGAGAAACTGAAGGTGTGAATGAGGCCCAGAATGTACAACAGCAACTATGAAATAGGGAGAAAATGCTCAAAGGGAAAGGGTAACTGGGTTGGGGCAGGGGAAAGCAAAGAAAGGAAAGAAAAACTTGATGGTAAAAAAGGCAACAAAGCTTATTTATCTTGGGGGGTGGAGTGTTGTAGGGAGGGAAGTAGAATGGGAAATAAGTAAGAATCAAGATATATCATGTATAAGTACAAATTCTCAGTGGGAAAGTGATCAGAGTGTATTCCTAAAATGTACCAATACAATGGAAAGATCAAGGGACATCTTAACCCCCAGACTGACACAGTGAGAGGACTGTAGACTCTCCATTCCCAGTGGTCTCTGGAGAGCAGATCACTAACCATGTCAAGGCAAGGGCCGTGCGCTGCTGGCAAGAGCACCAATATTTCAGTCTGGCAGTCATGGACAACATCTCTATGCCATCTCAGAACAGTATTGAGCCTCTGTAAGTCTTGGTTCCTCATCTGTAAAGCAAGCATATCACAAGTTTTTGTTGCATTAAATCAAAGGATAAATGCATAAATCTAGCCCAGTAACTGAAGGCATTCAGTGTAAGACTAGTATCATTTGATGAGCAATTAATCTTATGTAGGGACCACTGAAGAGAACACTACCTCAGCTCTAGTTACCAAAGCTACTGAGCACTAACTTTATTCAGGCACTGGCAGGGACTTTCAGTATTTCCTAGCTCATCAATATCCATTTGCCCTACTTTAGGTATGTCTCCAGTATTTTGTGTGAGGGTCCGTCCAGCCTCCTTCCTCTCTTAGTCGGTGTGGTTTTGGTGGAACTGCTGTGTGAGATGTGATGTATGTTCATTTCCATTAAAGCTAAGGATTTCTCCAAGAGCTATTGATTCAGCAATGAAATTATGACCACAGGAGACCCAAGGCCATGTACTGGAGCTTCCTGGAGAGCAGGCCATCTCTTTTGCTAACTATGAACCCGGAAGCTGGAACTAATGCGGCCCTCTCCCCTCCTCCAGACCCTGAGAAGAAAACTCATAAAGGAAAGCAGATCTGAGTTTAGAAACAGTGAAAAAACCAGTGGCCCCTGGAATTTTCAGTTATGTGATCCAGTAAATTCTACTTTCTGTTCAAACCAGTTTGCCCATTTCCAAAAGAATATAAACTGATATAGGTTATGTAAGACATATAAAAATAAATGAGGCAAAAACTTTATAAATTATAAATATTTAGAAGAATATTAACAATGTAAGGCAAAAATTATTATGTACTATTATCTAATGCTTCCTAAATACTGAAACATTGCTAAACTCCTTGTGCACATTGTTATATTTAATCTTCACAGCAGTTATTTTTATTGAAATGCAGTATTTGACTTTGAATTTGATAGACATGTAGAAATTGGGCAGGTGCAAGAGTAAAGAAGGTAAGGGGAAGAAAACGAAGACAGTTTGGAAGACATTTGGCATATGATTATTTGGGGCCTAGAAGGCATAAAAATAGCACTGGTGATAAGACTGGAAAGGTAGATTGAGACTAGCTCATTGGAAACTTGGAATATACAGGTAAGAGATCTGTGCTTTTGATATTAAAGTTGTCTTTGCAAAGAAGTAGGAGACCCCAAATCTAGTCTTATATGGCTTGGTTTATCTGGAAAAAATATTTTTACAGTGCAAAAATAAAGTGATTTTTTTCAAGCTGCATGTAGAAATGGGAGAAATTATTAATGTATAAGCACTCAAATTTTTTGCCCTTCCCCAAGTTTTATAAAGTAAGTCTTGCTCTTGGGTCAGCTGCCAAGTACCCTCAACTGTGCAGAGTCAAGAAAATGAGAAACAAAGCAAAGAGTTTTACAACCTCAGTGGGCAAGTTGCCCTTGCCCTAAGTTTAGGTGACAGGTAAAGAAGAAAGACAGAAAGGCAGAGTATGGAGACATTGGAAATTGAGGAAGAAATACAGTTTCTTAGCAAGGCTTTTGCCATCCATATGGAAAAAGCTGAGGGTGGCAGGGGAAAGGTTCCTAAAATGTGGTGCCATGTGCTTTCTTGGGAGAAAGAAAGACTCAAGGCACATTCTTGTAATGACATTTTCATGTTCAGATTCCAGGTGTCAGGAGTTACTGTCAAGGAGGAGGAGTTGAGTTACAGAAGAGCATAACTGGTTGATAATAAGAAGAGGAGGCATACTTGTGTGTGTAGCCTGTGGATAGGTTGGCAAGAAAGGTGCTAGAAACAGCCTACCCACAAAAAAGTCACCAAAAGCAAGAAGAGAACCAAAAGTGCATAAATCAAAATCAAGGGGACAGTTCTCTAAAATCTAAACACAAAATTTTTTATGTGACCCAGTAATTCTACTTTAAAACAACTCAAAGACAGGACCTATACACCAGTACAAGTACAGCAGCAGTAATAACAATAGCCAAAAGGTGGAAACAATCCAAATGTCTATGGACAAATGACTAGAAAAACAAAATGTGGTATATACAATGGAATTTTTTTTTCATACTGAGGATCAAACTCAGAACCTTAAGTTGATAAAGCAGGTGCCAGAACCACTGAGCTAAATATCTAGCTCAATGGAATATTTTCCATCTTAAGAAGGATGGAAATTCTGATAAATCTGCAATATGGATGAACATTAAAAATATTATACAAGGGCTGGAGATTTAGCTCAGTGGTCCCGGCGCCTGCCTCACAAGCACAAGGTCCTGAGTTCGATCCCCGGTAACCACATACAATGCTAGGTGTGGTGACTCACTCCTACCAGCAATCAATACCACATACCTCAGTGCTGGCCATGGTGGCTCACACCTGTAATCCCAGCACTTGGGTGGAAGAGACAGGAGGATTGCTGAGTTTGAGGCTTGCCTAGGCTACATAATGAGCTCAGGTCCAGCCTGAACTACAAAGCGAGACCCTGTCTCAAACAAAAAATATATGTACATATTATGCGAAGATCTTCATATATTCTAGATAGTAGCCCTTTGTCTGACAAACAGCTAGTAAAGATTTTTTTCCCATGTTGTTGGTTGTCTTTTAGCTGTGCCAGTGGTTTCTTTTGCTATGCAGAAGCTTTTTAGTAGGATGGGATCCCATTTGTTGATTCTTTCTGCTAGTTCTCGTGCTATAGAGGTTTTGTTCATAAAGTCTCCCCCTAAGCCAATGTCTCCAAGAATTCTACCTAACCTGTTCTGCAACAGGTTTATTGTTTCTGTTTTAATGTTCAAGTCTTAAATCCACTGTGATTTTAGTTTAGTACACAGTGAAAGAGATAGGTCTAGCTTTAGATTTTGGCAGATGAAAGCCCAATTTTTCCAGCACCATTTGTTAAAGAGACTGTCTTTCCTCCACTGAGGATGTTTGGTCCTTTGTCAAAGATAAGGTGGCTTAGTGTATCTGGAGTTGTTTCTGGATCTTCTAATTCATTCCATTGGTCCTCGGGTATCTAGAATAAATAAAGAACTTAAACAAATCAGTTCCCCCAAGTTTAAAGATCCAATTCAAAAATGGGCATCTGAAATGAACAAACGCTTCTCAGAAGCAGAAGTAAAAGCACCCAAGAAGCATATAAAAAAATGTTCAACATCACTGGTCATTCGAGAGATGCAGATGAAAACAACACTGAGATTTCATCTCACTCCACAAAGAATAGCCGCTATTGTAAAATGAACCAGCAATAAATGCTGGCATGGCTGAAGGGAGAAAGGAACACTTCTCCACTGTTGGTGGGATTGTAGACTTGCGCAACCATTGTGGAGATCAGTGTGGAGACTCCTCAGAAAACTAGGATTAGAGGTCTCATTTGACCCTGCTATTCCCCTGCTAGGAATATACTCAAAGGAATTAAAATAATCATATTGTAAAGACATATGTACACCCATGTTCATAGCAGCTCAGTTTGTGGTAGCCCAATTTTGGAAACAACTCAGATGCCCATCAACTGGAGACTGGGTAAAGAAGATATTTTGTTTTTATAAAATGGAGCATTAGTCTGCCATAAAGAATGACAAGTTTCATTCATTTATGTGTAAATGGATACACCTCGAGGACACACTAATAAGTGAAATAAATCACAGATATGTAAATACTGTATCTTTTTTCTGGTTTGAGAACCTGTAGATGTAAATAAGTTCTAGAATGTAGGATAGATTTTGTGAAATAGGAAATATTCAAAGGGAATGTGGTAGGGGAAAGTAATGAGGAAAAAGAATAAATATGATTTGGAAAGAAAAAGAAAGAACAGGTATATAGGCGGTGGGGCATTGTGGGGTGGGTAGGGATATGGGTAAAAATGAGAATTAACTTTTGTCATATACTGGTACAAATTCCCCAATGTTGAGTGTGATTGTGAGCTGTATATAAAATGTACCAATAAAGAATTCAATTTAAAAAATTATACTAAGTCAAAATAAGCTAAATACCAAAGGACAAATGTTAGACACATTTAGACTGAATTCCACTTGTGTAAAGAACTTAAAGTAGGCAAATTCATAGACACAAGAAGTATAATAGATGTTAGCAGAGGCTAGTAGAAGAGAGAATATTGTTTAATAAATACAGAGTTACTTTTTGGCATAATGAAAAATTCTGAAAATGAATAATAGAGATATTTGTGTAACTTTGCAAACATAATTAATACCACTGAGTTGAACACTTAAAAATTATATAATAGTGACTTTTATAAAATGTGTGCATTGCAACAATTTTACATACCGCACATGATGTAGGGTCATTAATGCTTAATTCAGAAGTGAAGTTTTTCCTACTATCATCATAGATAAGTCTCGATTAAAAGGGAGAGCTATGAAAATGTTGTTCTAAGAATACTGATCAATAGTGATAAAGTAGAGAAAGTTGGATCGATGCCAAGCACTAGAGTAGGGTGTAAATTTTCAAAGCAGAGCAGTCAGGTTAAGTCTAAAAGTCAGACAAAGGATAAATCAGGGTGAGACTTGTGAGAACTGGATGAAAAGTATAGGGGAAGCTATGCAATTTTTATGATTTCTACTTATTTTTCCTTAAGAAGTCTTTGCTATAGTTTTTTTTTTTTTTGAGACAGGGTCTCGCTTTGTATTTCAGGCTGGCCCTGAGCTCACTATGGTGCCCAGGCAAGCCTTGAACTCAGCAATCCTCCTGTCTCTGCCTCCCAAGTGCTGGGATTACAGGCGTGAGCCACCACGCCCGGCTTTGCTATAGTATTTTTAATAAGACACATCCTTTCTTCTCACTGTTTTCTAATATTTTCATTTGCTGCCATAAACAGAATGAAGCAGCCCCCAAATCTTTAAATTGTCGAGCTCAGCCAATAAACAGTTAGTGCTTCACCATGTGGAAAGAAGTGGGCAGTTGTGACTCACACAAAGTGACTCTGCTTCTCTGAATGAAAAACATCCTATGTTTTGATGTTGGCCAGGAGCATTGCTGAATGCAATGCTGAGATGTGTAAACAAACTTTCACTTGGTACTGCGGTGTTTCCTGTTGCATCACTTTATGCTTTGTGAGAGAGGCAAATGTCAAACTCGGGACTGATCAATGGAAAAGCCAATTTCCAACCTGTTTTTCAGGATCTTCTCCATCTCACTTTTTATATTTTCATAACCGTGCTTGCTGTTTCACTAGCAGTTTGACATTTCAATTTATTTTAAACCATATCAAATCCAAAGCAAATTACACCCTTTTATAAAAACTAAAATTTCTACCGGAATTTTCAAAGTTTGTTGTTGTTCTCTAGAACCCTTAGATGTAACTGACAGACATACTTGACTATTATGGAGACCCCAGCATCTCTTAGTCACAAACGAAGTTAAAGCAGTTAAGCTCACGTTGTCACCAGCCACAGCAGTGCTCTGGGGGAAAAGGGAGACACGGTGGACCTGGGAAGTAAAAAATGAGATGTGCTATGTACATGTATCAACCCCTTCAATAAGTGTAATCATTATGCACTGGCAAATATGTGCTAAGATAATATTTTTAAAAAGCAACAAATAGAGGTCTAACTCCAGGCTCACTCACTGTAGAAGAGATCATCTAAAGATGCCACAGAATCTCTGAGTGACCCAGTAAAAGGAGAGAGAGGGAAAAGGTAACAAAGGCAGTTAGAGCTGAGGGCAGGAATGAGGCCTCTTAAGAATCACCAGTGTATTCAGCTGCCCATGAGTTACATAAGGGAAATCCTTGGTGGGTTGAATCAGACTAGATCGATCTGACAGGTAGAAATGAGTGCTATTCTTCACAAGGCATCTATTTACAGCTCTAACCTACTTGGGACTTTAGGAAAAATACTGGAACTTTGCCCAGTTCTGGCATTTACAGACACGTCCATTCATTCCACAGTTGGTTGACTGGATCCTACTTATGCTGACCCTGTGGAAAGTGCTAGAAATAGAACTATAAAGACAAAGACCTTGCCCTTAAGGAGCTTGCAATCACAGTGTAGAAAACAACCAACAGAATGACAAAATGGTGAAATAAATTAATGATTTGAGTAACTGTACTAGAGGCCTCTTCAGACATGGAGATGAAGGGTGGCCTTAGAGGGGTGACATCTGAGCTCAGCCATGAGGCTTGAGCGAGAGCCAACCAGGCTCTCCCTGAAAAGTGAGCATCTTGGAAGGACTCGAGTACGAAGGTCTGTGGGCATGTGTTCAAGGTAAAGAACAGAGAAAGGAATGGCTAGAAGAGATGGCTGTGATGAAGCCAAGGCTTTATCAACAATGGTAAGGTATGGACAGAAGCCATTTTAAGAGTTTTAAGCAGGAGAAAGACATGATTTAACCTTTATAAAAAATCATTTCAGCCATGTGATCATCATCAGCCATGATGGAGATAACAGTGGAAGCAGATCAGTTAGGGGACCAGAGTGAAGACCAAATAACTGGTCACAATAGCTTGGACCAGGAAAGTGGTTCTTGCAGTGGGGTCCATTGACCACCAGCAGCATCCAGCAACCTTATTAGAAATGCAAATTCTCAGGCCCTTGCCTAGGTGAAGAGAATCAGAAACTCTCAAGGAGGGGCCCAGGATACGTGTATGATCAACCCCTCCAGATGTTTCAAACCACTATATTAGGGCTATGGAAATAGAGAAGGGAAGCTGTAAACTGTGTTAGAAGTGAATCTTACAGGTAGAGAATATGGTAATGCCTTGAATAGGAAAAGTGTGCTTGCAGGGTCATATCAGAGCTATGCCTGTGTACTTCTGCCTGACGGTCTGTGCAAGGAATGAGGTAACTCAGGGAAGGTAAGCCTGTCTTAGGGCTCTAAAATATAAGGAAGAAGCATGATGGAAATTTCTTTTTGCTGCCTAGCATCTAATTCCTTCCTAATGTAGGATAGCACCTAGGGTGTAGGTCCTAGTGGGAGACCTCACCCCATTTCCCTCTATAAAATTAAAGGAGGCCTGGGGAAATGACCTAGACTCAGTCAATCAAATGCTCTATCTTAAATTTTAGCTCTTGGAGGAGTTTATTCTTGCCTATGACAGTGTAGTCTGGGGTTTTGGGGATAGAAGACAGGTAGTTGGCTATATTTTCCCAGCCTCATTTCCCGTCCTTCCTATCCATTTATGAGAAAAAAGGAGGGGGGATAATAAAATCTTGTTTTGACCAAGTTAGCTAGGATTCTCACCCAAGCTGCTTGACTCTATAAAAACTTTATACACAGAAGCTCAGAACTTTTAATGTCTAGGCACTAATTTTAATGTGATAGCAATTGTACACACAGGCCACAGAAGACAGAAATATTGGGTTGCAGGAGGCTCAAGGCACTGGCTTCTGATAGTTGCTTTCTTGAACCTGTGTTTCTGTTTAGGTATGTGTGGGACATACAGCTGAGACTTTAAGCAACTAAATTACTATTTTCCTTCTAAGGTCTTTGATTCCATCCTCTTCATCCAGCCTATACTCCTGTCTTACTGGTGATGCTCTACAGTCCTCCAGAAACCCCTGCCTTCTTCCACCAAAGGGTAGCATCGTACAGCACTATCCTGGTCATGTCATGTCCTGAGCAAGCATTTTTCAAAATAATTTCAGAAGGAAATCCAAACTATTAAACTTGGTATTTAAGGTCCTACTACACAGTTTCCCCCTTTACACTTTCCCCAAATGTACCTTTTTATACATGCCAGAACACGGCTTATGTTTAACATATGTTGGCATGACCTTGTTTGTGTCCTGGACAGTGGTAGTTTCTGGACCCTAGAAATCATTATATTGAGGGGGATGACAGTAAGCGAGGAGAATATGCTGAGGAAGCGAAGTTAAGAGAGAGGGAACAATGGAAAAGATTTCCCAAGGCTGGGATCTCTGCAGCTCCTAGGGATGGAAAGAATATTTTGCTCCCAGTGGCTTCTTGGTATTCAGGTCATGCCTCTTACCCATCAGGGTCTCTGTATTTCATGTCCTTTAAGATATAATGCAATAGGGCCAGTCTGAGTGATCTTTTAGTGTTTTGCTTTGTTGCCATCAAAGGGATCTGAACTAGAAAAGAGGCAGTACAGACCGATAAATTCTCTCTTTTATCCTTATGTTCTTCCCAGGAAAGGCTCCTAAAGGATCCTATTCCTTCCCTTCTCCTAGGGCTGTCCCAGCAAAGCATGACTTCTAAATTCCTACTGTGGAGAACCAAGAATCAAATGCTCAAATGCAGTCAAAAGGTGACATACAAGTTTGAGTGACAAACTTGGTTAGGTCCTGTCCCTAACCACTTGTCTACTTTTAGTTCTGTTTCTGTTTTCTGAAATCGTAATGCTTAAGCAACTTCCAAAAGTGATTAACAAGCACCTTACCCTTTGTGAAGATGCTGCTTTGATCCTGAGCTTACACCCTTCTTACATCTTTCTGTCAGCAATAAGGACTTTGGAATGTGCCATTTTATTAAATACTGAAGGAGACTTTGAGCCTAATGGTTGATAAGAGAAATTTCTTGTCAGAAGAAATTTACTCAGTGTGTTCACCGAGTTACTCTCCGTTTATAAAATAGGTATAACAGAGACAGGGCTTATCAAGGATTCTGGGAAATAAGTCAATCTAATGTGTGGTAAGTGGCATAATAACCATTCCAAATAGCATTACTCTCATCAGTGCTCACTTATCTTCAGATATAGTATTTCAAGTTTAAATGTAATGTACAAAGAACTGCTATTAGGTTGGGGACATAGCTCAGTGGTACAGCATTTCTCTAGCATGTGTGAGGCCTGGAGTTTGTCCCCAGCACTACAAGAAACAAAAAAAAACTATACCACCCTCAGATATATGTGAGGGTGCAGGCAGCTACAGTATTCTAAGTCTTCCAGGAAATGATGGCTAGACATCTGGAGGGTACTGGTGTGTGTATACACATTATCTAATTTTTTTTCTTTTACATTTAACACAAATCACTTTTCCCATCAGAAAAGAATAAGTTTCCCAACAGAAAAGAAAAGTTAAAAGCAACCCTATGTGTGAATAGGGATCAATTAAAGATAGGGAACTTGAATAGGGAAAGAATTAGGAAAAGATTTTAAATTAATAAAGTAAACATCATCCTTGCCCAAAGAATTTATGACAGCTCATGTGAGTCTTTGCCCATAGTGGTCCCCGTCCTTCATCATTCAGAACATATTTCCAGCACTTACAGATCAGGGACCCAGAAACAGAACAGGATACAGGAAGTTTATTGGGAAGTACTTTTGGGAGCCATTCTGGTGGGAAGGAAGAAGCAGCAGGGTTAGGCACAGGTGGAGGCTGGATTAAGTTCAGTCACAGCTAGAGCCTCAACTGACCCCACAGTAATGGGCTGCAGAGTCATCCCAAGCCAGCCCCAATCCCCACAGATAGGAGCTCTGATGGTTATCTTCAGTTGAGAAGAACAATCTGGAAAGGTGACCCAGCTGCCACTATCATCCCCATTTCTCAACAGCTGGTACAATGACAGCCTCAGACCTGAAACAGGGCTACATGGATCTGGCGCCAACTGCAGGGCCGGCACACCAGGTTGAAATTGCTACTATAGTATTTTATGTGTTGGTGAAATAGGTAGCCAAAAAGGAACTCCACAAAGACAAGCTGCTCTTTCCAATAATTTTCTTGTGGCACATGGTCAGGAAAAACAAACAACCCTAAACTAACTGAACTGTGATAGAATCTAGAGCCAGAAGCAGGAAAACTCCAGATAGCACCTTGTACTTCTACTCCAAGCCTAGCAACATACCATACCACACAACTGGCTCCTTATGCCGCAGACTTGCACTATTTTTCAGTTATTTAATTCCAAAAATGGCAGCTCAGCCATAACCCAGATAAAAGAATTCTTGTTTCCCAAGCTTGAAGCTTGCTGTCTCCTTTGGTACATACACCTGAGAGTTGACAGTATTACTTCAAAAGGGCTCATGGCTATTGAACTGAAAATTAAACACTATTACCAGAAACAACTTGGAGAGTTAAAAGATCAAAAAGTAACATGTATAAAACTTGATATTCCCTCATTAAACAACAGGATATGCTAAAACTTATCTATACACAATTTTAAAGGACAAAAGTCCTTCTAGATGCTCTTTAAATTTCACAGACATTCATTCCCTGTAACATTTTTAATGAAATTTACTGAAATGCATTGCAAAAATTTTTTCCATGTCTTTTATCAAAACTGTATATTTCTATAAGTTCTCAAGAAGGGCATCCTCTCTCACCAAGTGAAATTCTGAAGTGACATCACTAATGTCTCTTTGTCCCTTTGCTCCTTTGATCACCTTAGCCCACAAGTGCATTAGATGAAAAAAAAATACTATCAGCTTCCTACTTAATTCAAGATTGTGTTCTGTGATTTTAGTTCACCTTTAAAGGATAATATATCTGGATTATTATATCTAAGAAGATGGCCATTTATGCCTTTTCTGGCTGCTCAATTCTTCTTTGTCCATTTGCAAGGATTTTTATCTTTAACCATGGAGGGAAAAGGCATACTGTCTTACATTACTATATGCATGCCAGTAGTATCATAGTAATACTATTTTAAAGCACAAACACAAATTTATAATTGCTACCACTCATAGGGTTAGCTTAGGACATTTCTTTTAAATGACAGCACAAAATCCATTGCTTCATCATTTTCCTATTATAAATGAGGTCACATTTTGTGTTGCACTCCTAAGCACCAAAAACATGACATCCAAGCTAATGAAAATATGCATTTAATAGCAGAGCACTTGCCTTGATTGCACAAGATCCTAGATTCAGTCCCCAGAACTGAAAGAAAAAAAACATATCTATTAGAGAGTGAGAGGAGATTTCCAAAAAAGGATTTAGTAGATGCCACAAAATCATTATGATATTCCCTACTAATATCTATCTCTAGGCCAGTAATATATTAGCAGACCACCTTCTACATATCACCAACTAAAAAGAACTGATAAACTCCTTCCCTGTAATTCCTTGGATATGATTCTGCTTCAAGAATTGCTTGTTTAGTTGATAGCTTACTAGTGTCACCAATAGTACAATATTTACTGCATATGGCTCTCCCTGGGTAAGACACAGGACCAGAATGATTGCTGTCTGATAAATATTATACTATTCAATACATTAAAAAACTTAAAGTGTAAAAAAATTAATTAAGAAAAAAGAACACAAAAGTTGTCAGCCCAGGAGTGGTAGTACACACCTGTCATCCCAGCTCTCTGGGGGCTGAGGTAAAAGGATTGCCAAAGTTCAGGCCTGGTTTGGGAAATTTAGGAATTTTATGAGAATCTTCTCAAAATGCAAGATACTAAATTAAGAGGAGGGCTGGAAATGTAATACTGTGCAAAAGCCTTCAGTTAAATTCCCAGTAAAACACACACACCATTGAATATGGTACAATTTCAAGGAAAGCTTTGGGGATATGAATTTTAAGCCAGAATAATAATATATATGGACTAGTGACAACAGGGAAGAGGGTTCTGTTATTCACCAAGAGAGAGAGGAAGGAGTTAGACATTCAAAAATCTGTTCAGGAAATCTGCCTATGGTAGCACCCTGCATGCACATGCGCAAGCATGTGCGAGCATGCGCGCACACACACACACTCCTCTGCCCAGTGTGTGCTGTAGATTCTGTGGTCACAAAAGAGTCGTGACCTTAGCAAGCTTTCCCAGAAGAATGGGATTGAATATCGGAAATCCCTGGAAACCCCATGGGATTTCTCAGACCTCAGAAGAGAGTTTTGGCCTTAGAAGCTGTCAGTGGACACTGAACAGTAAATGATAATCCCTTAAACTGTTGCTTAGAGAATGTGTCCTATCACAATATTACAAATTATCTCAGGGTTGCTCAACTCAAAAATCTGACTCCTAGTAGCAACTAAAAGAGATTTTTAAAACTGCCCTCCTGTGACCACAGTATGGGAAAGAATATAGATGTCAGAGAAACCGCACACTGAGAGACCTCAGGTTAGAAATTCATAAGGTCAAAACATCAGTATCACCACTGGCAAGCATAGATCAGTAACTTTCCTATGTGGTCATGTGTTACACCCTTATTTATTAAGTCTTTATATCATCTTAGCTTGGATTATTGCCTTGTAACAAGCAAAACGTTTTATGCTGACACATCCAAATGCTGTGACTTTCAGGAACGTCCACATTTTTTTCCTCCCTGGCAATTTATCAACAAGTATGTCTCTTGAGGGTGTTTTTTGTTTCCTCTCAGGAACATGTGAAATCATCCAAAATTTCAGAGAATAAAATAACTTATTTCCTGATAAATCAAGATATTGACAGAAACAGAAGAGAGACAGAGAGATATTAAGATTTATTTATTATGGAAATTGGCTTCTGCAATCATGGAAGCCAGAGTTCCCCTGGTCTGCTCTCTGCAAGTTGGAGAATTAGGAAAGCCTGTGGTGTAATTCAGCCCAAGTCCCGAGGCTTGGGAACAAAGCACACTCATGTCCAAGGGCAAAGATGCATGTGTCAGCTTAAAAAGAGAGTGATGTCTCTGTGCCTCTTCCTTGTGTTCTATCCAGGCCCTCACTGGATTAGATGGTGCCCACCCTACGTGGGGAGGATCATCTGATTTACTCAGTGTGCAAATTAAAATGCTAACCTCTTCCAGAACCAACCTTTCAGGCAAAACTCAGAAATACTAGTTTTCTGAGCATCTTGTGGCCCAGTTAGGTTAACACATAAAATTAACCATCACAGCTCCTTGTTCTCTGGGATGGGGAATCCATACTGTCACCAGAGCTGTTGTACAGTTATTTCCACCCCTCACTCCTCTACTCTTGCTTTTCAACCCAGGTATCTCAACATTGCTGAGGGTTTCTTTAAAGACATTCATTTTTCTCTCAAATCTCAGGACTCTGGACAAGAGCTATGACCATAGCAATTTTCTCTCACACCTCACTAGGCCTTGTTCTGTTCCACTCAGTGCCACTCTGGCTGCGAAGCTCTATGGAAGGCTTAAATGCAGCATTCTGGGCAGTTAAGTGCTTGACAAATGCTTTTTCATGGTGCTGAAGCTGAAGATTTAGAGGTGGAAAACCTTTTCTGAAACAAAAGTCAAATTATGAGAGAATTCACTTTTCCAAATGGGCTGTCTGACCACTAAGCCCCTCTGTGCCCAGCACAGAAGAAAGCAAAATCATGAACATGAGCACAAGACCAACCATTCAGGGACTGGGGGCACGTACCACATTCTTCAGGCCAAAATGTCTCTACTGCACAGAGGAACAATAAGATCCCAAACTTAATAAACAACTTAGGAAAATATTAACTGACATAAAGGATTAGGAACTCTCAAACTAGCATGAGCAAAACCCTCATAGATTCCAAACTCAGTGACAGGTGTTTATTCAAAAACACTAGCAAGGAAAATGCAGGTTCATGAAACAGATCTCTTAACAAAGTGAGGAAGGATGGAGAGGTTGGAGGGGGGACCTCAGACAATTTCCTTAGTGAGAATGATGAGAGAATCGCTTGCTCAAGGGCAAATTTTATGGAAAATCATGATCCAGTGCTAACAGAGGAGAAACCTTTCCAAAGAGTTAATGGAGCAGTTAGAGAAATTCAACTTCAGTAAATCATGAGGACTCAAAGTATTGATCTAAACATTCTAGTAGATGAAAATATGGAGCTGAGCTGCTGACCCAACTGTATAATAGAATAGCTCTTCAAATGGCTGGGATTTTAGTTGCTGAGTTGATACTGGAGCCTTGCCCAAGGAGTTCTCCCTCCTAACCAGATTCTCTTAAATTTTGCAACTCTGCTGGAGTTAGAAGGCTCACACATTCACACATCTCACACAACTGCACCCCTTATCTCCTTGATGATTCCCAAAGCCCTAACCCCTCACCCAGCCTCTTATCTGACCCCAACACACTTTAAGTCTCTCCAGGACAGTTCTACTCAGGAGATTCATAGTCATATCTAATTAAATACTTTCCATAACAGCTTGTTCACCACCGTGGCCAATAAGAAAACAAACCAAAAAAGCCAGCAAACCATAACATCATCCAAACTGTAACCCTTGTCCTCAGCCTCAAAAAAATGGACATACCTATAATTCCTCCCACTTGCCCAGCTCCTCTACCAAGCTCATCAATAATGTTAGTATTTGACTTCAGGTAGGCCTTTTTCTGATTCATTTTCCCATCTGGGGAATGTAAAGGGTTGGTGAGAAAACTAATCAAAGCCACATGTAAATGACTCAGAATGATATAGTTATACATGAGCCATCATTCTACCATTACTAGCATTACATTAAAATATTTCTTCACTTCTTTCCTTTTCATAAACTTCACTAGCATCACCAGACTCATCAGGTTCTTCTCTTGAACCAGGCTTCACCGTAATCCTAGGAAGGCCCCAAAAACGTGCTTTCCTGAAGTTTCTCTGGATTTCCTGCCAGACTCTTAGAATATGGCTCAAGAGTAGGATAGTGCTCTGAAGACAGAAATGAGACATAGTTTGGACACCCCACCCACCTAATACTGTAAGCCATAGGCTTTGCTTCCAAGAGAAAGCCACCTGAATGTTGGGGCCCTGAGATGTGGAGAACCAGAGAAGGGGTCCTGCTCATGATTAAGAGATTTATCATGATTTATCAGTTGCCTGGCAGGTTGGAATGCTCTAGAAGGATACTTTGGAGCCACTTTTGTAGCTTCATGAAGATGTCTGGCCAACTGCATTTTGTGTGAAATAAGTAAGAACTTGGATACATTAAAAATTAATAGAAAATTGCATTAATAATGAATCTGTGGTAGTGTATAAAATGATCATACATTACCTCCACATTAGACAATGCATTCTCAAAATGCTATAGGCTTTATGACCTTACAGTCTTCATGGGTAGCCTGAGGAGACAAGAAAAAAGAAACCAAATAAAATCTAGGTCAGAAGAACATGTAGCTACACAAGACACTTGTGCTTATAAAGCAATGTGCCTAAGACCCTTTCCCCACTCCTTCATTCTCAGAGAAGTGACACAGCCCTGAGACCCATAAACCTCAGCTGCAGCTCACACAAATCCCTGGCACTGACTTAGCCTCCTATTATTAAGAAATCCTCTCAAGAGACCAGAAAAGCTGGCCTGGGCCAGCTGTTTGGGAGTTATGCCTACCCGGGGATGTAGTCATAGAAGTGCAATGAACTGTTCTGGCCCACAGAGGGTCGAGGGAGAGTAGAAAAAGAAGCAGGATTACCAATCTCCTACCTCTGTGTCACCCTTGTCCTTCCCATGGGGCTGCTTTTGGGAATGTCCAAAGGAAACTACTGTTACTAATGTCCTTCTCCAGCCTTATGAGGCTATTTCCGAAAGTTTGATAATTCCCCGTGTTTTCCTTTGCATCTAGCCAGTATCCAATTACTTGGTAATTGTGAGCACACACACACACACACACACACACACACACATACAAGCACACTTTGCTGGCACATTTTGGTTTCGAAGTTTTAGAAATATTGGTTCAACAAGAGGAACAGCAGAAAAGGAAGCATTATCTAGCAAATTAACGACAGGCAGAGCCTGGTAACAGGTGATGAGACGAACATTTCTAAATCCGCTTCCTTGCACAGTTTCTTTGATGCATTTTTTCCCCCTAAAGGAATTTCATGGTAATGAAATCTGTACTCAAAAATCAAGTCTTTCTAACCAGGTCTACCTTGGGACTGTTTGTTCTCTGCAGTGTAGCTGTGTGTGGCATGACCCTCTTTCTGAATGTGCATGTGAGAGTGTGTATGATGGGAGAAGGGGGATGTTATCATCAATGTGTGATCCAAGAGTCTGCTTTCAAAGCTAATCCCAAGAGGAAAAAGAAGATGTGGTTCTAATTTGATGAGACATTAAAATCTTCCGACCTGTCCTATCTAACAGAATTCTAGTACTTGTTATTCATTAAAAGATCTGGGCTAATAACTTTACTTAGTGCTTGGATATTTTCCCCCCAGATTGCTAGTAGAAAGTCAAAGATACCGATTTACAAACAGGTTTCTTTAGTACTATTTTTAGAATAATGCTACAGCAGATTTATATGGTGGGGGGGACTACAGTCACTTTTGAGCAAAGTAGCATTTCACTGCATAATAATGAAGTACTAATTGCTCTTTGTCATCACTTTTTATGCAAATTGCCCTGGAGCATTCGCCCAATATGCATTTTACATTTTAACAAAGAAAGTGGAATCTCGACAAACAAGAATCCTATACCCAAGCAAAAGTAAAAATATCAGCTATAAAATAAACTGCTTAAGATGCATTCTCTAAGGATATAAATTTTTCTATTGTATCATTCCCAGTATTAGATCTATTGGAACAATAAGATATTTTTGAATCTGAAATAGCATGTTATATGTTAAGCAAAAAAATAAGTTTGTGAGCAAAACCTGCGTATTTTACTCATCCTACAATTTACCATGGAAGTTTGATGTGAAAATTATGTTCCCAGCAGATTTTAAATAGACCAGGTCAAAATGGAGATTGTCAAGGAATCAAATTGTGTCAAAGCACTTATAGACAGGCACAAGTCTCACTATTTTAGAGGTTTCCATCACCCTAATGGGCTCCCATTTTATCAGTACTATCAAAAAACTTTAGGAAAAATATAACTTGTATATCATGAATACATATAGTATTTGAAACACTCCTTAAGCATATGTATGTTCCAATTCTAGACTGGACCATCACTGGTCACTGTCAGAAATGGCACTAGAGAAGAGAAATATGATTTTTAAATGTTTAGGGGCCTTCAAGTTCAAAAGCTAAAATTCAAACCTGGTCACATAGGTTATTATGAAGATATAATTTGTTAGGGTAAGAGAATACACATATTTTATTTAGCAGTCTATTAGCTTGATCTATAACATTTAAATATTTAAACACATGATAGGTAGGCCTCCATTTGTATTTTTTCCCTAGATCCAACCAAAGTCAGGGCACATCTACTTTTTAGAACACTCCCACCCCGCCACATACACACTTCCAGCTCATAAGCATCAGGGAGTCTGTGTATACTCATTTTAAATACGAAATGAAATTTAAGGACAGCTGATTCCCAAGGCCATCACTTCTACTTTTCAGTAAATCCACACTTCACAAACAGAAATACACAGTACTCTATGTGACAAGGTACTGTTTCAAAAACAGTAGAGGATTTCTTCTCAAATACACTGGTGTGAACTGTGGCTATGTGTACATGACCATCACAGTGTGCCATTCCCAAAGAGGAATAATTCCTTAGAATGATAATTCCTGCCCTGTGATGCCTGTTTAGTTCCAGGCTTCAAACTCATTACAACCCTGAAATAATTAGCCTATACCCCCTTCTTCTACACTGGATCTATAAAATACTTTCTGTCACTTTATAAGCTCCCAACCCCATATCCAGAAAAGTCTGTGCTTAAGGACATTGCATCAGTCAGGGGCAAGTGAAATCGCAGGACCGTCACTCACAGTCCCCGACTCCCTCCATTCGACAGCCTGGTCATGAGATGAAGTACTGGTAAACAGGCCGTCTGGGTCCAGGAAATGTGCTGTGAAGGGCATAATGAATTACTTATGCTGTGTAGTGTATGTATAAATCATATTAAAGCATGCTGAATAGTACATTATCATGCTTCTATTTTGCATTACAAAAGTAACTAATGTAGGCTGCAAAGTGTACTTTAATGCATTATTCATTTCTAAAGTAGGCAGACCACTATTCAAGTACCATAAAACCTACCTGTATAAGCAAATCTACTTTTCAATTTATAAAGATGAAACAGCAAGATTTTTATATCAATTTTAAGTTAGTCAAGTTGTATATATTAAAACATATTAAATCTATACATTCCTAGTTCAAATGGGGGAATTAAGACAAATCATAACTTCCCCCCAGTCTAGAATCAATGTAATTCTTTTTTGTACGTGTGAGTCTCTGCTATATTTTATTTTTCCTCACTCTTGCCTCTACACTGGGTCAAACTGTACTTTTAGTTGCCTCTCTCATTCTATATGTCCAATCGGATTTCCCACAGTATCTACTTCAATGTGGTTAGTGCCTCTCCCATTTATGTTTCCCCAGTGCAAGAGATTGAAGCATATTTATCTGCCTGAAGCTCCCCATAGATTGTGTTCCTTAATGGCTTTTTAACCATGGCTCAAAAGCTATGAAAGAAAAGCCTCTTACCAATTAGTACAAAATAATATAAGCACAAAATACAAATGATAAACTAAGGAAGTTTTCACAACTTCTGTTGCAAAGAGTTAATATTTTTAATGTTTAAAATCAGAGAATTTGAGAAAAATCCAACAATTTAATAGCAACTGAACAAAAGATGTGGAAAAAAAACATGTAGAGAAAGAAATACAAACAGACTTAAGGCATAAAAGTTGTATGACATTGCTTACATAAAGAGTAATTAAAATTAAAGTTACATCATACCATTTCTAATGAAGTTGTCAAAAACCCCAACATTTTATAATATAACTTGGCAAAGCTCTGGGGAAATCACCTATGTATGCTAGTGGGATTGCAAATTAAAATGAATTTCATGGATGGAGACAGGTAGAGAAGGGATTTGGAAATAGGGGCAGATGGAAGGAAAGGGAAGAAAAGGGGAAGTAAAAATGATTAAGATGTGACATGTATGTGTACCAGTTCCCTGAAATGAATGTAATTTTTATGTATTGTGAATATACACTGATTTTAAAAAAAAAAAAGAAAAAAAAGAAGAATTAGGACAATCCCTATCAAAGACATTGGTCGAGTAATTCCTTTCTGCGATTTATCCTACAAATGGATATGCTCACCCATTTAAGAAATTGTATGTGTTCATTGTAGTAGTATTTGTAATAGGAAGCTTTTGAAAACCATCGAAGAACCAATTAATAGGTATAATGTTTAATTCTATGTCTCATCTTCTAGAATGTGGGGTGTCCAGATATTTGATCAAATACTGTTCTGGGTATTTTTGGATATAATAAATAGGCAAATAAATCAACTAAATAAAACTAATTTCCCATCATCATGGATGCAACTCACCCAATGAGTAGAGGCTTGAAGAGCACAAAAGTGTGACCGTCCTCCAAATAAGAATTTCTCCGTCCTGATGACCTTCAAATTTGGATACTTTTTTCTGCCTGTGACTTGAAGTAAAACATTGGTTCTTCCTGGGTCTCAGTCCTGTTGGGCTCCAGTTTAGAACTACAATATCAACTTGCCTTAATTTCCAGCTCACAGATTTGCTTAGCAGATCTTAGAACTTGTCAGTACCCCTAATTATAGGAATCAATTCCTATCATCCTATATATATTATCATCCTACTGATTTGCTTTATCTGGAGAACTATAACTAATACAGTAATTGATTGCATAATTATAATACATATATTAGGAATACTAATCAACTATATAAAAACAAATGGAGATGATCTCTGCTGAGTAATACAAAAAGATCCTTGGAGCATACTAAAATAATAGTAAGGTACAGAATGGTATATACTGTATGCTAACTTTTGCATAAAAGATGAAGTGGATGAAGGTACATATTTATAATTGTTTACATTTGCATTAAGAAATTGAAAGGAAACACAAAAATATGAAAATAAAATTATCCTGTTGGAGATTAAACAGGATATATACTTTTAAATGAATATGTGTTCAATCCTTTAGGTTTTTTGTTTTTTGTTTTTTTTGAGACAGGGTCTCACTTTGTAGTTCAGACTGACCCTGACTGAGCTCACTATGTAGCCCAGGCAAGCCTCGAACTAAGCAATCCTCCTGCCTCTGCCTCCCGAGTGCTGGGATTACAGGCATGAGCCACCACGGGCACTGTGTTATGTGGTATTGATTGCTGGTGGGCGTGAGTCACCACGTGCAGCATTGTATGTGGTTACCTGGATCAAACTCAGGACCTTGCGCTTGTGAGGCAGGTGCTGGAACCACTGAGCTAAATCTCCAGCCCATCCTTTAGGTTTTGACTTATAAGAATATATCACTCAAAACAACTTGAAATTACAAATAAATAATAGTATTTGTGTCATCCTGATTTCTTTTATGACACAGTACTGTCTATTAGTTTCCTGTTTAATTATGTGTTTCTTTGTTTCCTCCATTCTTGAAGAGAGATGAGCAAATCCAACACCCATCTTAGTTTATAAATAAAGTTGTTGTTGTTGTTGTTGTTGTTGTTTTGAGACAGGGTCTCACTTTGTAGTTCAGGCTGGCTCTGAGCTCACTATGTAGCCCAGGCAAGCTTTGAACTCAGCAATCCTCCTGTCTCTGCCTCCCAAGTGCTGGGATTACAGGCGAGAGCCACCATGCCCGGCACTGTGGTATGTGGTATTGATTGTTGGTGGGCGTGAGTCTCCATGCCCGGCATTGTACATGGTTACCAGGGATCGAACTCAGGACCTTGCGCTTGCGAGGCAGGCACCGGAACCAATGAGCTAACCCTCCGGCCCCCTACAAATAAAGTTTTATTGACAAATGGCCATGCTCACTTATTTATACATTTCTAAGGTTGCTTTTGTGTGACAGTAGCAGAGTTCAGGAGCTGTGACTGATAACCATATCGCTCATAAAGTCTAAAAAATTTACTATCTGGACTAAATTTACCAAAAACATAGAGACCCTTACTCTAGAATGTGAATTTCTTCCTAATAAAATGTAAAAAAAGAAAGTTTTATTTTGTCCCTTTCCACTCAGAATAGTGTCTGGTCTAGTGCAGAGTACTGCTCAGTTAAGTGTTGTCCCCGGCTGGGCTCCTGGGGAAACAAACTCTGAAGTGGAGACAGCTAGCAGTGGGCTCACAGGTGGCGCTCCTGAGGGACCCCCAGAGGAGCAGAGAGGAGCTGGCTCAGGCAGCGGAGAAGGCGAGCCTCAGAGCTGGCTCCTCCTTGATGCGGAGCTCTGGAGACAGAATAATAACAGACCCTTCGGGGCTGTGTGAGTGGGAAAGGCTGGGCTTACAGAGCCCCACTGGGACCTGTCGTTGCATGGAGCTGCCCTGGGTAGGTGTGACCCAGAAGGAAGCAGCTTTCCTCAGGCAGATCTACCCTTGACGGGGTGGTGCCAGCTGAGGGCTGTCTGCCAGCAGCACTCTCAACTGTTGGGGGCAATGAGCCCTTAGCTAATGTGAGGAAAGGAGTACACTAGCACCCTTCACAAGAACAAAATAAAAAACAGCCATGGGAGTATGCTTGCATGCATTAGCTCCAGGGATAATTCCAAGTCTTTGGAAGCACCATGCAGTCAGTAGATTCCATTTTCATGCTCTTCCTTAGGACTTCACAGTGTATGAGTGTGTTTTCTCAGAAGCCGACTCCACAACAGTGACTGGGACACAAGTGGGTTTTTGTGAGGCACAGGGAATGCCCGCAGAGGAGCAAAGGAGTCCGACAGGGAAGGAGCAGCCGCAGTCGGTCTCGTGGGCTGTGACAATATAGATTCATGATGTTTAGGACTAGGCTCATTGAATAGTGCCCGCCTAGAAGTTGCCGCTTTGCCCCTGAGCTTGTAACTATCACTGTGATCAATTACACCCGGTTCTGGTTCTTGGAGTTTTTTTCTTAATCATAAGTAAGCAGTTTGTTTGTTTATTTTTCATCCACTGCAAATCATCACATTTAATTGAGAGACAAGAGTCCACTTGTTGTGGAAAGTTCTGCTAGTATTCAAATGCTCTATGCAACTTGGAATAAAATCCCTCCTTTGTGTCCCCTTTCCCAATAAGAAAACCAGCAATTTAGATATTATGAAGTGAAAGGTGTAGGTTTGCCTTCCCTAACAGCTCTGCTGTAAGTGTGGTTAGCTTCACCTCCCCTCACTCTCCTACTAGGCATAACTAAGATTAGCATTAACACAAGAGAAGCAGACAGAGAAATACTTCTGTGCTGAGCTGGGGTGTAGCCCGGTGGCAGAACATGTGTCAGGCCTGTGTTCCATGCCTAGTGCTGCCAAAAAGAAAGAGTCACATAGAACCTTTTCATCCATTTGAGAGCTTTCAACCCCACAGCCAGATTTTGCTGATCTGGAGACTGTAATTGCCCCATTTTTCCAGAAAGGGTAACAACTTCTCATGTCAAACTTAACTTTTTAATCCTTTGAAATTGAAGACCCTTTATTTCTTATTGTAAAACAGTGGCTCCTATGGGAACAAGCAATTGGTTTCTCTTAGGAACCACTGCAGCTTATACAACACTGATAAACTTGGTTTCAACCCAAAACTACTTTGGTAAGAGCTACTCTTATTGTGAAACCAAACTTACCATAGTATAACTAAAAAATTTTAAGCAGAAAACAAAATTACATATAAATTATAACTATGTGAAATAACCTATGAACAAGACAAAAACTCAAACATAAAAATGATAACTTTTTTGTGTCTATGTTTTATGAATGTTTGTTTTATGACTAAAATGACTATAGGGCAAAAAGATAACCAGACACGATACAATCAGGTTTTAAACTACTGGGGAAGGACAGGAGTATTGTCTTGTGTGATGAAAACCAAGCTGGGCATCTAAGCACTTTCTTCTAGTTGTGACTTCCTGATGGTATTTAGTAGGTGACAGGCCCAGTTCCCTTATCCTCTGAGCTCAGGCTCTTCCCATGAAAAACTGATGTCTAAACTTCTTAACTCTAGCCATCAAGGACCCTAAAGTTTTATCTCCCCATAATTACATATGCCATGTCGTACTGATACTGAAGCAGTTCTCAGACTTTGGAGAACATGCAAATCATGAAAGGAGCTTTCCAAACACAGGTGCTTAGCCTGCAATCTTTTTTTTGTTTTTGTTTTTTCTTTTTTCTTTTTTTGAGACAGGGTCTCGCTTTGTAGTTCAGGCTGGCTCTGAGCTCACTATGGAGCCCAGGCAAGCCTCAAACTCAGCAATCCTCCTGTCTCTGCCTCCCAAGTGCTGGGATGACAGGCGTGAGCCACCATGCCCGGCACTGTGGTATGTGGTATTGATTGCTGGTGGGCGTGAGTCTCCACGGCCAGCATTGTATGTGGTTACCAGGGATCGAACTCAGGACCTTGCGCTTGCAAGGCAGGCGCCGGAACCACTGAGCTAACCCTCCGGCCCTAGCCTGCAATCTTATAAATCCACTCTCAGTAGCCTAGACTATTTTTCAGGCCTCTGCATTTTAATCTCAGTGCCCAAGAGATTCTAATGCAACCATATTTGAGAGCTACTATAATATCACACATAATCCATGTACAAATCTTGGGGTCTTAAAATCATCTAATGGACAAAACTATCTGGTATAACATGATGAGTCTTGGTTGAGATCATCCAACACTAAATTATACAACTGGGGCAGAGTTTCCTCTAAAACATCTCACTCAAACTGATCCACTTACCCCATTCACCTGGTTATGTTAACCTTCAGTCTGGGCTCCATCAAAATTTTTTCACATCTTGGTGTCATTCTACACCATCTATACAGCCTATGTGCCTCATCTCTAAAACACAACAGACTCCCTTCATGAGTAGCACCTGACTCTGAAACGTGCCCATTTTTCCATCAACCCTTGAAATTTTCTCTCATTCTCAGACAGATCAGCAGATCGTGTCTGGAACCTTTCTGCTCCCATAAGTATAAGCTTGGACTCATTAATAAGACAAATTGAGAAGTCCTTGTGGAGGCATTTCTTATTAAGGACAAGCAATTTAAAAATTCAAAACAGAAATGTCTTTACGGTTATGACAAAAAGAAAGCGTTTAATTTAATAACCAGAAGAAAATAGCCCAAAGATTATAAGATGTTTAGACATGAGCTTCAGGTGGGAGAAACATTCTTATCTTGGTGCTTATAATCACATCATGGGTTAGATAAATTACAGGTATTCAGAAATTAGACTAGGATTATTACAATTTTGATCCACACCTCAGCAACTTAGTGAGACTCTGTCTAAATAAAAGGGCTGAAGATGAAACTCAGTGTAAAGGCTCTGATTCAACCCCCAGTGCCGATGAACAAAACAGAATATCATATTCCATCTGCCACTTAAAATATCATTGGATCTATTGATAATATTCTATTCCTTCATCTTGGGGTAAATTATATGAATATCATCACTTTCAGAAAATTCTTTGAGCTGTAAACTTATGATTTCTGCCCTTTATGGTTGGTATGTTTCATTTTAGTAAAAAACTTTCCTAAAATTCAATAAACTTATAATTCAGTGTTAATGAATGTAAAGTTGCTATATATTTTTTGTATATGGCATGTTAGAAAAAACAAGGGAGGATAAAAGGAAAAAGGCAGAACCAGCCTCTGAACCATACTGAATAAAACCATGTGAAGTAAAAAGAAAGAGCCAGGTTAGAATAAAGTATAATTTAGGATCACTGAGCTAATGTGACCACCTACTACCACATTTTTATAGTAATGTCAGAGCTGGCAAATATTATTAGTATCCTTTTCAAAGAAGACCAGTACAGATATATATCTGTGTTATGAAGAAAAATGTAATTTCTCCTATAGGATTAGAACGCCATTTTTAAGGGAAGCATAATGAAACTTTACATGTCAGGATTTTAATGTGAAACTGGCCACTCATAATCTCTATGACAATTGTCATATTAACTTAGTTAACCCTGATTTATTCATCTGTAAAAGGAAGATAATAAATCCTATCTTGTGAAGATTAAGCAAACAAGACATTGAGGTACTGGTCCAATGTCTAGCTTTAATAACAATTATTATTGTTGTTCCTACCACAGGAAGTAAACCTTTAAGGAAAAATTGTTTTTCTGGTTGGCATTACTTACACTGATTTAAAGGCAAAATAGAATGTTCTGGTAAAAATATGTTTTGGGCATGATGGAGCACATCTGTAATCTCAGCTACTCAGAAGATCACAAGTTCAAGGCCATCCTGAGCAATTCAGTGAGGCCCTGACTCAAAAATTAAAAGGACACAGGGTGTACCTCAGTGTAGAGCTTGCCTAGCATGCTTGAGACCCTGAGTTTTGTCTGCAGTGTCAGAAAACACAGAAATCAAACAAATAATAGAACACAATTTTAGGACAATAAATCATTTTTACATGCTAAAAATGTATGATTTAGCATGCCTTTAGTTTTTTAGTAAAACATGGAAGATTTTGCTAGAAGTGCTTGTAAGTGGATCCCAATTGCTGATATGCAAACTCTTAGCAGTTAATATAAACTCTGGATTTACGCGGTCCTTAATTTCCTCTTACAACAGTTGCCTGAGTCGAATTTATCACCCTTAACCTGGTACACTCAGGAGCATAGACAAGGTGACGGGAACAGCCACACTAGCCAAACAATGCTCATGTGAAAATGTTTTTGAGTAAACACGAGCTTTAGTTTTTCCGTCCAAATCAAAATGTGATTATGAAGTTGTGTTTAGACAGGGCTTGGATCTAGATCACAATGTTACTTATGTGTGCTTATTTAAATACCTAAGTGGGGGGCAGATTTTCCCTATAAATTACCTCTGGGGTAATCATATGCTGTTTGGTTAGCATCAAATAGATCTATATCTACAAAAAGCTGTGTTAATATAAACAGAAATCCGTTCGCATAAAAACCCTTTAAAATACCATGGAGCCTAGCTGAAACCCACCAAAGCGAGGAAGAGCGGAGACTGAGGGTAGTCTCCTCCATTTGCCCTGCTGCTTTGATAGTCACAATTTGCTGAACTGGAAATGAATTCACAAGGGGCAACTTGCCATTTCAAGGCCCTCGGATCAAACTGAAGTCTTGTTTTTAATTTCATTTCCTTTTTTATTTAAAAAAATGAACTTGTTATTCACTTTTCTAAAGCATACGAAAATCTAAATTGAGTGTGCTGGCCCTGCCTCTCTGCCTGGTTGCTCACTGGATAGAAACAAATATATTATCAAACTGCCCTGGGCATAGGCAACCCATCAAAAGCATTAAAGCTGACAGAGTAAGACTCGGAACAAAGAAATAACCCCTGTCTGGGAATCCCCTATCCAGGAAAAATCTAGGTGTTTATGCTCAGGTCCATCCTGGGTACTGGAACTGAAAGGCAGGAGTTTGATCTCAATTTTAAAGAGGTAATTATTGGGAAAACAAGATTAATCTTTGCTTCAAACAGATTCAGTGCTAATGATTTTCTGGTTTCTAGCCCCAACCGTGTTATTAGTGGTCTTGGTAGCCTCCAATGAGCTTTTGTGCCTCAATTTTACCATCACAGCCCAGGAACAATTCAAGCAGGCTGTTATGCCCTGCAATCTGTGTAAACTGAGTGGTGGAAAATAAAATGATGCACTTTGAATGTGTTAGGAAAATATCAATATTTTAAGAAATTTCCAAATGAATTCTTTTGTCCAATGAGGTATAATGTATACCTTACATCTGAAAATACTTTTCTTTTTAGTATTATATTCTTGGCAACTGGAACACATTTAAAGAAGGAAAGCATGGTAATTTCTGTGGATATTTTGGGGCCCAGAGGTGATATCTGAATATTTACCTTGTCCCTGCACAGCACCTTTCTGGGAAGGTGGGAAGTTCCGGAGGAGGTACTTTCATGATGATTCTTGGGAAATTAAAATGTGTCTTTGGAGGGCTTGAAAAATGAAGAGTAGAGTCCTCTAAAGAGGTGGGCAGTAAGAAAAAGCAGTAAAACTATGGCCATGAGACTGTTCTGACCAGAGGTGGTAGAAAGCTTGACATAGTTGTGAACTTGACCAATGAATGTGATTACAATCTGATTAATGACAGAGATCATGAGATAAGCTCAGATGAGAGACAAGGGTCAGCGTGTGAGCATTGTTAGAATTTTAGTTGAACCTCAGTGTGGGGTCATTATAGGTGTTTTGAACAGAGGAATAAATCACGTCATTCACACTTGAAGAAAATCTTCCTACTTCCTTGTGAGGATGAGCTGAAGGTAGCAAGACCAGAAAGCCAGGCTGTTCAGGGGCCTCTGCACTTGTTCTAGTCTAGAAAGACCCTCCACAAGCTGGATTAAGGTGAAGACAGTGGAAATGGGGAGTAGCAGGCAGCTTCAAAGTAAAATTTGCGGGTAGAATTGTCAGGTCCAGCTGAGAAGGTCTCTAGGGATGAGACATGAAGGGCGAATCAAGGACCACTCCTAAGTTTCCAGAATGAGTGACCGAGCGTTCATCAGTTGTCCATTACTCCTCTGCTGTACTTGGGCATCAGCATTCTCATTATTTCAGCTTTAACTCTTTTCACAGTTATATCCTCTTCAGCTCTGTCCTCCCTCTGGATTCCAAATCTAGATTTCAAACTGCCTGTGGTGCATCAAACACAACCATCTGCTTCAGCTTCTCAATCACTTCCAAGCCTGGAGAGCCTCTGCAAAGATGGAGCCCCTGCTCTGCTTGACGCTAACATCAGATAATTTGCCAAGCTCAGCGCGACTCTGCCTCCATGACAGTCATCAACTCCCCTCCCTTCGCTTTCCCCTCTCCTTCTTCCTTCACGTCCCAACCTGCCCAGGCACTTTTGGCATCTCCTGCTCCTTCCCTCACTACCCACCTCAGCTCTCTCAACCCGTTCTGCACTCTCCTTCCAGACTGATTTCCTTTCGGTGAAAACTCCAGTTACTTCATGCTTATGCTAAAAAATTGCTGGTGTTTCCCTTTTGCAAAGAAATCAAGTGCAATCCTCTGAGTCTGCCCCATCCACACCAGCACACTTTAGGGGAACTTCCCACACAAGTGGTGTGACCTTGTGAACACTGGGAGGAACGGGCAGAGGGAACAGCACTGGGGCTGAACGTGGGAGGCCAAATGGGGAGCTGCAGCTGGGCTGTCCATCTACATGAAGAGCTGCTTCTCCTCAAGAACGCCCTTCATGATGGGAGCTCTGTAATATAAATTCAAGCATGGCACTGTGACGTCATCATACTATAGTGATACATGTATATCCATGTTTATAACAGCATAGTTCATAAGAGTTAAGACTGGGGAACAGCCTATGTGTCCATCAACAGAAGAATGGATAAAGGAAATGTGGTATTTATACACGGTGGAGCATGACTCTGCCAGGAAGGAGGATAAACCTGAATCATTTGTAGGAAAATGGATGCACCCTGAGACCACACTATTTTTTTTTTTTTTTGAGACAGGGTCTCTCTTTGTAGTTCAGGCTGGCTCTGAGCTCACTATGTAGTCCAGGCAAGCCTCGAACTCAGCAATCCTCCTGCCTCTGCCTCCCAAGTGCTGGGATTACAAGCGTGAGCCACCACGCCCGGCACTGGTATGCGGTCTTGATGGCTGGTGGGAGTGAGTCTCCACGCCCAGCATTGTATGTGGTTATCGGGGATCGAACTCAGGACCTTGCGCTTGCGAGGCAGGCGCCGGAACCACTGAGCTAACCCTCCGTCCCGAGAGACCACACTATTAAGTGAAACGTTAACAGACACACAAGCTTAAGTATTGCATGGTTTCTCGCATTTGAAGAAACTCAAAGCATAAAGAACAAAATAGAAGATAGTAAGAGGTAGAGAAATAGATCATTTTCAAATGAGAAAGGGATCAAGAGATGGGAGGAGGAGGAGGACTGAGGGATGGGAAGGGGATGAAAAAAATTGAGATGTCTTGCGTTCATGTGCCAAGTCCACACACGAAATGTAAACATAATGTCCTGCAATCACATACTAATAAACTTTTTAAAAAGAGTGTCTCTCACAAACATACCATGCAGGTAAGAAGGAGGCTCACGGTAGCTCAGGGAAATTCCTGAAGGAAGCCAGAGAGCAGCGGTGCAGACCTACAGCGGGAGTGCAGCTGTGTTTCCTATCAACGGAAGCTCTCAAAGGTCCGTCCTGGCTGCTGCAGAGCACGTGCAGTTTTGTTCGCCCAACATCCTGTTTCTTTCAAGATGGGAAGGTGCCAGCCAGAGCTTTTCCCTCCCTTTCCCCGGCGACGGCGAAGAGTCCACACACGGGCACACCCTCCCTCAGAGCCAAGCAAAGCCCCTCAGGGGTCTGATGCGCAGACCCCGGGGGAGAAAGCGCTGGTGTCTCTCCCCGTAGTGCGGAGCAGTAGGGACCAGGCGGGCCTGCAGCCGCGGGTGACTGCTCTCCCTGCACCCAGGGAGCACCAGCTTGAGAACGAGACCAGGGCAGGGAACATGGAAGGAAGAGGGTGAGATGGCTGTAAGGAGGGCACCATGGGGGAGATGTAAATGACCCGACACACTTTTCTTACATCATAGATCAGTGTTCATTTGACCTAATCCAGCTCTTCGCCCTTGGGGTGCTCCTCGTTCTGGCTCCTCTCTACCCCACCCCCACCCCCACCCCTAAGCAGCCTTCCTCTCCACTGGGAGCTTTGGGAAACACATATGGCCGTATCATTACCCTCCCCCTTGTCAGTCATAAAATGTTCTCCTGGTGCTCCCCTGTGGGCTGCTTCAACCCTAAAAGGAACTAATTATCTATAACACATCTTGAGCTTTTCTCAAGACAAAATATAGCATTAGCACACCACAGAATTAGATACAAAGTACAGTCTCTTTTATTTGAGGTCAAAAGCAGAAACATGGTAAAACACACACACACAGACACACACCACTCCACAAAACTTTAGATTTGTGAGGTATGGATTGTCTGATAGTCTTTTAGGGGAACAATAGAGCACATCTATAGAGCTGGAGAACAGCGATTGCTCTGAGGTATTCATGGTGTTTGAATAAACTAATAGTAGAGTGAGGTAATTTCATTGCTTTGCACCGTCTATTTGGGCCCAGTTCTCTATGCCTTCTTCTTTGGGAACCTTTGGAGGAGTATGGGTTCTCTTAGGGCACTGCCATTACTGTTTTAGAATATTAAGTGTGACACGAGTGACCTAATGGCATTGAGGCACCTTTCAAAAGTGCCCAGTTTTCTCCTTGGAAGTAATTTCAGCAATGATAGGTTGCAACAGAGTAATTTCTGATAAGCAATTAGCACATATCAAGTCAAGGCATGTTATTCAAGGGTTTATGCTACTCCTAGAGACGTAGCAGGGGTTACCTATTAAGACACATTTGTGAGAAACTTCTGTCATTATTATGGAAGCAGTGGGCAATATTCAAATAGAGACAATGCAACCATTTAAATAAATGTATTTTTAAGCATAAAATGTCCCTGTTCTCCAGACCTGTTTGTCCTATGAGCCTGTTAGGGATAATGAGATTTGGGCACTTCAGGTGCCGTCAAAGTCATCTTGGAAAGAGCAAAGGACATGGCAGTGACTAGAGCTGTGAACCATTATTTATCTGTGTGAAACCTAATGGTGCTCAGATCTATAAAATACAGACCTAGATGACAACACAAAATGTCTCCCAAGCACTATTCTACTAGATGGCACCGGTTTTCATACCTGAGATGAAAAAAGTAAAATAAACACACCAGGGTTGAAAATTTTAATTTGAGTGAGAAAGGTCCTTACACTGATATTTCAGAAAACAGTTCATTTTTGAAGTATGATTATATTTCAGACTCCAGCCACTATATTTACCCATCAGTGATGGCTCTAAAGAAAGAACACTTTTGCACACAGCCCACTGGAGATAAAGCATTACTGTGCTCTTACCATCTTCTCCAGCTTGGTAGCAGTTAATTAGAAGATCAGGGGTGGGCTCCCAGCCCATCTAAGGTCACTAACCTATGCCTGGCCATCAGGCTGTGCCACATGATAAACAGGGACATTCGCTTTCTTCTTCCACTAATTGGGACTAAGACAGAGCTAGGAAATAAGACAATAGGCAATAGCGGCTGACACTGAAAATATGTGTATGGAACAACCATGTAGAAGGGCCAGAGTCATAAAAAGAGCCACACTTGCCCACCACAGTGGCACAGACCTGTGGCCCAGTGCACAAGAGGCTGAGGCAGGAGGGTCATTTGAGTCAGGAGGTGAGACCAAGAAGGGCAACTCTAAGGTCTTGGGTCGTTCATTTCTGAGCTTTTTAGGAAACAGAAATGAGGGGCATTGGGGTGTGTCTTAGTCACTTTCCCTTCATGGAACACATACTCAACATCTACAAATTAGAGGCAGAGAGGTTTATTTGGTTCCCAGTGTTTATAGCATTCATTTCGTAGTCAGCTGGCTCCGAGACAAGAAGGATCTGTTGGAGGACATGTATTCAACTGATTATGGCCAGGAAGCAGAAAGCGGAAGGAGGAACCACGCAGGAAGATATAGGCTTCCGGAGCCCTTCACTCAGACCCCACCTGAGCTATAAACACATCAGTGGATTGGTCTGCTGGTGAGTATAGCACGCCCATGATCCAATCAGCTTCCAAAAGCTCCACCTCTGGATACATGAGGCTCTTGGCCTCGGTGATCCTTTGTGTTTTCCATAGAATATGAGAGAGCCTTGCCATGAGTGCCGAGCTTCAGCCCCAGTTCTCCTGAGCTTGTGAGTGCAGGGACATTTGGGGGAGAAGAGGTGAAGAATGCTGGAAGCTCTACTGCAGGGAGCAACTGCAGACCTCCTGAGGGAAATACCCATCAGTAGTGAAGAAATCCAGGAGGGTGGGCTAGAAGAAGTGACAAGGCTTTGGTGTTGGAAAAGAAAAGTGGTTCAGGGCACAGTCTGAGGCAAATCTAAAAGCTACAGGCTTTTCTTCTAACCCCCCTCAGGGGATGGGGATGCAATACAACCAAAGAGCTCATATCTCTTGCTATAGGAAACACCACACTCCAGCCCCTAGACCAGAGAAGGCAGAAAGGAGAAGCCACTGTTGTAGGTGCACACACAAGCAATTGAGCCAATAACGTGGAGTACATCCCAGGTCCGTGTCGCTCAGCACCACTGTGGAGTGACATGGTCTTGCCTTCATAAAACACCAGTGAGGGCAGGAATGGCAGCCACACCACAGATGGTGCGACCACAAGAGCCAAAAGTCCACTTACCCATCCACTCTGAGGTGGGGCAGAGTTTTACCACCTGTGAAATGGAGACAAGTAATTAGCAGATCTGGAGACATATTTCTCAAGGAGATCCACGCAGGTACTCCAGTGGTAAGCCTGAGAGTAATGGGGTTTTTTTGGGTGAGAAGACAATAATGAGCAGAATGGAGCAGCGATTGGAGAAAAAGCAGAGACCCTAGAACTATGGACACCTTTGAAATTCTAGTCATAAACTGAGTCTTAAATGTTTTTTTATAGTAACTCTTTCTATCTCTTCCTTGTAATCCCTGAATGGGTCTCTACTAATTGCAACAGAAAAAAAGTTAGTTAAATAAAATTAAAAGTTCAGAGCAAAAAACAAAACAAAACAAAACGAAAAAAAACTCCATCATTCTTTGACCTCCATCAAATCACCATGTTTTGGGGGCTTGCACCTGCCTGTACCTTTGTTCTACCTATGTCCTCACACCCCACTCCCATTCTGTCCTAATAACTGTCTGGACTATGATCATCTTTTTTTTTTAAATTGAATCCTTTATTGGTATATTTTATATGTTAATCACGATCATATTCAATATTGGGAATTTGTACCAGAATATGACATGAGTTAATTCTCATTTTGACCCATTTGCCTACACACTTTACCCCCTACCCCCATGTACATATGCTTTCTTTCATTTTTTTGACATCATATTTTTTTCTTTACCCTCATTATTTACCCCTACCCTCTTCCCTTTGAATATTTTCTATTTCACAATATTTATCATACATTCTAGAATTCATTTACATCTTCAGATTCTCATACCAGGGAAAAGATACTATATTTACACTTCTGTGACCTATTTATTTCACTTACAAGTGTGTCCTCAAAGTATGTCCATTTGAGTATAAAAGACTCAAACTTATCACTCTTTATGGCAGAAATCAAAAGGGAAGCAGTACTCCCAAGCTCGTTCCTTGGGAGCAACCATTGCCTTGATTCCAAAAGCAGAGAAAGACCCAACCAGAAAAAGAGAAGTACAGCCCAATCTCTCTAATGAACATTGATGCAAAAATCCTCAGTGAGATACTGGCAAACAGAATACAGAGAATCATCAAGAAGGTCATACACCCTGACTAAGTTGGATTCATTCCGGGGATGCAAGGATGGTTCAACATAGTAAATTTAAAAATTTAAAAAACATTAACAGACTCAAGGACAAAAACCATATGGTCATCTCAAAAGATACAGAAAAAGCATGTGACAAAATCCAATACCTATTCACGATCAAAATCCTACAGAAAATCAGAACAGATGGACCTTATCTCAAACTAATGAAAGCTATTTATGAGGAACAGCCAGCACCACTCCTGGTCAGTGTAGTACTGAAAATAGCCACAGAAATCAAACAAGAGAAGGAAATAAAATGAATAGAGATTAGAAAGGAAGAAGTTAAGCTGTCATTATTTGCTGAAGACCTGATATTCTATATAGAAGATTCTGAAAACTCAACCAAAGACTGCTAGACTTAACCGCCAAATTTAGTGGTATAGCTTGATATAAGATCAATGCTCAAAAATCAATATCCCTTGTATACACAAACAACAGACTCACTGAGAGAGAAACTGGGGAGTCGAGCCCTTTCACAATAGCATCCAAAAAAATGAAATATCTAGGAATCAATCTAACAAAGGAGGTGAAAGATCTTGACTCTGAAAACAACAGCACTCTGAAAAAGGAGATTGAAGAGGAAGCAGAAAATGGAAAGACATCCCTTGTCCTGGGTAGGAGGAACCAACATCATCAAAACTACTGTACTCCCACAATTACTATACAGGATCAATGCAATTGTGATTTAAATACCAACGCCATGCTTCACAGATCTAGAGAAAATAACCCAGAAATTCATCTGGAACCACAAAAGACCTAGAATAGCAAAAGCAATTATAAGGAACATGGATTATGTTCTTCTTGTGATGCTGTGGGCTGGCTGTTCACCTCTTTTCTGAATCAAGTTTACAAACAGGTCCTGGAGCTGTAAAAAGTAGATTTAATTAAGCACCTACAATCCTCAAGGGACTTTGCTGGTTGCCGTCACACCTGTCATCTCACCAAGTTGTTTATGATTATCCATTATGGGTTATAGTGGTAGTGTTTTTCAAGGAGGATATATATATAGGTCTTTATGATGCCACAGCTTGAGCCAACTGTGTGGTCTTCTTCCAACTTAGAGAGTGGCAGGATCCAGGTTGATCATCTAATCCGCACCTATAAATGGTGAGTTATAAGCATCCCTATAAAACTGCTCCTGCAAGTGGAAAAAGAGGAGGAAGGAGCAGAACTTCATAGGAAGTAGAAGAAAAGAAGTGAAAGAAGGCTGGGCAAGGCGGCAGCTGAGGACTGATGTTCCAAAGAGAAGGCAGAGGAGTTGAGGAATCCAAGCTCCTTCAGAGAAACCTTGAGTTCCGTCTTGCATCCCTCCACTGTAGACCTCCTGAGGAACCAGGTCAGTCTGGGCCATCCTCCCAGTCTCACATCTACCATAATAAATGACACAAGCAACATTAAAATAAAGTCAGGCCTAACTCTGATAACCAGTCAGTTAAGTCTAGAAAGCAATCTTTGGCGCTTTGTCAGCACAAAGTACAAGTTTCCATTTTTAATTTTGGGAAATTTCATATTACACAATTTACTGTTTCCTCCACAGCCAGCAGTGTTATTTGCTATCATTTGGTTTTTGGACCAAACTCAGGCATTTGCTGGCAACGTCTGCTTTTACAGGCTTGGCCAACATTGTGTTTTGGGTATGAGAACAGGCCCTGGAGCCAGACTGTAAGTTCAGTCCTGTGTCTAATACTTGATGGGGTCTTTAGGAAAACACTTCACTGTACCAAAATTCCCTACTTGCCAGGTTGATTAGGGTCACCAAGCCTCCTAGTTTCCCCTGCTGTACATTTCCAACCCTGGAAATGTAGTCTCCAGTGCAACAGTGTTGAGAGATGAAGCCCTTGAGAAGGAAGTAACCAGGTCCTGAGGGCTCTGCCATCCTGAATGGATTCATGTCATCATGGTAGGAGTGAGTTCATCATTATGGAGATGCAGTTGTTATTAAATTTAGGTTGCCTCTTCCTTGTTCTCTCTCTCATGCACACTTTTGCTCTTTCATCCCTCTGCCAGGGGATAATGTAGCAGAAAGGTCCTTATCAAAGGAAGCTCTTCACTTTTGGACTTCCCAGCCTCCAGAACTCTGAGAAGTAAATTTTGGTTCTTAACAAGTTACCCAGTTATAGATATTCTGAACCTGTAGTGTAAGACAGACTAAGACAGATCCAGACTGAAAAGCTATTTTTTTTTTTTTTTTGAGACAGGTTCTTGCTTTGTAGTTCAGGCTGGCCCTGAGCTCACTATGTAGCCCAGGCAAACCTCAAACTCACAGCAATCCTCTTGCCTCTGCCTCTGCCTCCCAAGTGCTGGGATTACAGGCGTGAGCCACCACGCCCAGCACTGTGGGGTGTGGTACTGATTGCTGGTGGGCATGAGTCACCACTTCCAATATTATATCATTGTATGTGGTTACTGGGATCGAGCCAGGGACCTTGCGCTTGCTGGGCAGGTGGTGGAACTACTGAGCTAAATCTTCAGCCCCAGACTGAAAAGCTTTTTGCATTGGGGGACTTTCAGTGCTAACTCACTGCAGATCACACTGCTTGTAAGTGACTGAGAAGATTCAAACTCAGGAAGCCTGATTCCAGAATCCAAACTTAGCTTTTGTTTTTGTTTTATTGGTACAAGTGTGTAATAGACAACATTTACATTCCAAATAAGAAGTTGGTACATGTACATAACACAATTTAATTCCCCTTTTTACCCCCTTTCCCTTTTCTCTTTTCTCCCTACACTGAGTTAAGTACAGCACTTTTCGCTGCCGATCTCTTCTTTTCAATTAAGACATATCTAAGAAGTATAGTTTACACAAATCTTAAATATACAGTAGAGCTCTATAAATTTAGCTCTATAAATCTGAGTGCAGGCACAGTTAAAAAAAAAAGTACTATTGTGTTTTATTTTCCTTCTGGCCCCTTCCCCTGAAATCAGGACTGGGGCTGTGGGCTGAGACATTAGCAGGAAGCTGTTCCACATGCAAAGAGACTAAAGAGATATGACACCCCACTGTAGCCCGTGATCCTGAATTAGAACTTGTTCCACAGAGAAAATGATAATTGTTGGGACAACTGAGGAAATTTGAATAGGATCTCTGGATTGTATGGGAGTTCTATAGCAATGCTAACTTCATGATTTGGAAGTTGTATTATGGTTATATTAATATCATTGCTTTTTAAAATATGCACTGATGTGTTTAGTGGTTGATGGACTATCATGTTAACAACTATTAAATTATTCAGAGGAAGAATAATGGTAATGAATGTGTCTGTGAAGATATACATACATACATACACACACATATATACATATATATATATACACACACATATATGAAGGAAGAAAGAGAGAAAGACAAGTGTGTCACATTGTTAACAGTTAGGAAATCTGGCTGAATGATATATGGCAGTTCTGTGTATCGCTCTTGCAACTTTTTTTAAAAAAGTTTAGCACTTTTTTCCAAGATGAGTTATTTGACATTATCTGTTAAAAGACATTATCTGTTACTGAAATGACCCCACAGATGAGATAGCAGGTAAAATGTAAGACAGAAATGAAGACAAACATTTTGCTCCTTCTTTCCGTTTCTTTGTTTTTGAGACAGGGTCTTGTTGTATTCCCCAAGCTGGCCTCAGATAACTGCCCCCCTGTCTCAGCCTCCTGAGTGTCCAGGACTAGAGGAAGGTGGTACAACACCAAGCTCATAAACATTTTCTCTTTCGCTGAATTTGAAAAGGTTTGAAAGAAAAAGAGCTTTTAGTGTGCCTTTGGCTCTCTCCTGGATGAAGCAGGCTGCCCTGCAAATAACACACTTAGCATTGTGACGAATTGATAAACAGGCATTCTGATCCCACACCTGCTTTCGTTAGCATGAACTGGTCATCGGATCTGGGGGCCTGGGCTGCCCCTCTGGACCATGGCCCAGCACCAATCCTGAGACACAGACTCACCCACCTCTGTGACGCCATCCTTTCCAGTCTCAGAAAATTGAGCAGAGAAGAAAGCTACCAACAGAATCTTGCCTTTGACAAGACCAGGGCAGAGCTGTAAATCCAGAGGGTGCGGAAGTGAAACGGGAGCACCACTGTGCACCTCAGCGTTTTCAGCCACCTGTGAACCCACCAAAGGCCCCAGTAAGGTGTGAGTGCCAAGCACCAGTTTCCACAGCCACCTAACAAAGGGCGATGTAGAAATATGAGGTCCATGGTGTATGGTGGTGTGGGAGACTTACAGAGGGGCCACCTTGGGAAAATGGACAGACAGAGGAAGCCCAAAGCTCGTCATGGCATAGGCGCCATCGGAAGCACCCACGTGGGCTCCAACAGCTGTGCTGACCAGCACAGAGCTGTTAACGCTGTTCAGGTTGGATGCCCTCGTGTAATTATATCACATAAACAATTTTTTTAAAAATAGATTAGAAACTGTAAGTACGGTCTTACATATTCTTTAGGGAAATCACTACAGGGTGAGCACAACTCTCTGTGCTCCTCAAAAAACATCTTAAGTTGGGTTGAGGAAAATAATTCAATCTTTTATTAGAGAAAATCATCAAAGGTTTTCTCCTCAGTGACTTGGAATTGCAAGATTATTTCTGTCTACAGCCAAACTTTTTCAAATTCCTTTAAAGCAAACATGTAATGAAAATCTCAGTTTATTGATAAAAAACATCTTCTTGATGGGATCAGATTAAAGAGGTGGATACTTGGTTAATCTTCAATAATCAGTAGAAAGCAAGCATAGCACGTTGGGGGGGGGGCTTGTTACAGCTTTTTTTTTTGCTTTTTGGAGACAGGGTCTCACTTCACTATGGTGCCCAGGCAAGCCGCGCAAACTCAGCAATCCTCCTGTCCCTGCCTCCCAAGTGCTGGGATTACAGGCGTGAGCCACCACACCCGGTACTGTGGTATGAGGTATTGATTGCTGGTGGGCATGAGTCTCCACGCCCAGCACTGTATGTGGTTACTGGGGATCGAACTCAGGTCCTTGCGCTTGCAAGGCAGGCACCAGAATCACTGAGCTAACCCTCTGGCCCCTTGTTACAGCTATTTTTAAAAAGAAGCATAAAAAGGAAAGTGATTATTATTTTGTTGATCTGAGCCTAAACTCATCATCTCCTCAGTTTCCCATGTGGAAAAAAAAAAAAAAAGAAACAGCTTTCTCCCCAAATTCTCTATCTCTTGCCTTTAACTTTCTTCCCGAAGTTTCAAAATCTTAGCATGCGCCCTGTAACCAATCAATTTTCAAGTCCCACTCTTCACAGCAGATTTGGATGTCCTTTCTCCATCCTGCAAAGCACGTGTGCTGCTCGCGTCCTCCCTCTCTCCCATCCACCCAGAGCCACCACCCCACAGAGCTCTGGGTCCTGGCCCTTTCTTCTTCCACACGCAGTGCTTCTCCTGCAGCCTCTTCCAACCTTGCCCTCAACTCAGGCTCCCCTGCCTGACTGTCTTTATTCGTCCTCTTCTCCTTCCTCCCCCTTCAATGAGTCTAGAACCTCTCTGCTCTCTTATCGAGCAGTCTGTTTTGCACCAGACTTTTTCATGTCATTCTCAGCCCCTTCATTGAAATGCCTTTTTGCTTGGCTTCCTCCACTTCCCTTTGTCTGGATCACCTACCTTCCAGATTCTTTCATTCCTATTTGCTTTTTCGTGAACTCATACCCACCCCACTCCCAACACAGATGTCTCTCAAAGTTCAAGCCATGGCCCTCCTTCCTTCTGAATTCACCCTTTACAAGAGCAATCTGACCTTCCTGCTGCTGCCACATTTAGGGCCCCCTCGGCCACTCAAACTAGACATCTCCAGTCCCTCCTCCCACTTGTCACTCCTCCTTCCCTAACCCACCACACACAAATGACCACTAAACCATGAATATTTCTCAAGCCACATCCGATGGCTCCAGCCTCTTCCAGAATCCAGATCTTAGCTATTTTCTTCAGCCTCTATCAGCACCTTCATGTGGCCAATGCTGTGTTTTTTTTTCCAAAATCAGATCTGATTATGGCTTTGACACCTGGAAACTGATCATTAACTTTTCTATACACTCAACCAGCCATTCCAACGTCTTTGGGGAACTATGAAGCACAATTTTGGGTGTGAGAGAGAATTTTTATTCCTGATAGAAACAATGAAAAAAAAACTATAGTGTAAAACCAAGCCACATATGTAATAGAAGACAAAAGAAGTTCAAGTAAACTTCTAGACTGTAACAGGAGACCAAAAGACACTGTGTGCTTAGAAAAGGCCATCTGGGGCCATGTTCTGGGATCCCCTTGGCATTCCATCTTCTCTGCTGTCACGAGGATTTCACTGGAAAAATTGAAGGGGAACTTTGACCTGTGGGTAAAAATTAAATCTTCACACTTCTGTTCCATGTCTACTTTTCCAGTTCCACATTCTGTTATTGGGTGTCACTTCTAATTTTCTTAGTACTCTCCATCAATTCTCCTCCTGGGAAAGATTGCCCGCATCTTTTAACAAAACCTCCTTTTCCTTCAGAGTCTTGCTCTGCTGTCACCTTCCCAGAAGCCATCCTAAACTCTCTGAAACAGAGTCAGTAGGCAGACGCCTTTTGTCCCACTCAGGCTCCTACAATAGTGTAGTATGATAACTAACTTACCTGTTACCTTCCCCATTAGCCCAGAAGCTTTTGACTTATGTATTGCAAAAGCCTAAATTAGTGCTTGAACCTAGGCTGTGCATGCTGAGAAGATGAGAAGGGAAGGAGTTGTTTTCTAACAGGTATGAGTTTTGCCAGTGGGAAGGGAAAAACTCATGAAAATAAGCCACCATCACAAGGGCATTTTGTCATTGCAGGACCACAGTACTGATGTCCTATGCTTTCTACTTCTGATCTGACCTACCTGTCTTCATGTAGTGATTGCTCACTCTTTCTTGACACCTCAACTTGTGGATGTTTTAGTCAGACCAAAGCCCTAGCTCTGGAGTGACTCTCGTATTGAGTGAACATCTAGCGGCCTTCGCTTCTCCAGATCCTCCCTGGCCTCCAGATTCAACGCAAATTGCCCTTCTTCAGTAAAACTTTCCAGGCCATTTCAAACCTCACGTTTCCTCCCTCAACAGTTATAACACTTAAGTTCTTAGTAGAATTTAATTACATACATCTTGAATTTTATAACTGTTACTGGCTTCATTACAGAAGTAATACATTTATATTGGAGAAAAAAATTTAAGCAAAAAAAAAAACACCCACTCAAACTCTTCTTGAATCACTTAAATATTATATATAAATCATTCCAGACATTTTTTGTACATACATAGGTAATTTATCTACAAATTAGATCATATCCTAAATAGTTTTGCAAATTGTTTGGAAAATGTACTAATAAGTGATTAGCAAGCTAATATATATGATTTATCAAGATTTTTTGATGAATCCATAGTATTCAGTTTTATATATGAACCACCACTTAGTCAACTCACCACTATAAAGCATTTATAGTTTACATTTCCTTTTTGCTATAACACAAAAAATCTTTTTGTATGTCTTAATTGTGTTCAGTGGAACATTGAACACAATTTATATGTAAATAAAATATTAATTATTAAAATACACTGAATCATAAAAACAATTAAACATATAAAATAATTGCATTTGTCAACTGTTTCACGTATATTTGTTCCTCAAAGATAGGGTCCAACATTTTGTTAAATTTTTTACCTCTCATCAGTATAATAGATGCTTATATCATGCATACAGCAGAATTATTTTATTTTATTTCATTCAAGTTTTTGGGTAACAGATGCATCAGTTCCTCAGTGTCAAAGCAGGTCTTGGGTGACATCATTATGAATAGCAATGTGAGAACATTGCTTCCTCATAGGACCGTTTCTGAAGTTCTTCTGGGGAGTTGGAGGGATCATCAGAGACAGAGATGGGACAATAAGAGAGAGAGATTTCAAGGAGAAAGTGCCACCAGCTAAATTTAACAATAAATCTGAACTCAAATTTGTGTGTGGTCCTAGTTACCCTAGAAACCACAGTGCTCTCCAGTTCAGAATACACTGATCATTTTTCAAAGTTTGTGTGAGATTTGATATGATGAGAAACAACTTGTTGACAGGGGCATGTCCATAAAGACCCCTTCAGGGACCCTCCAAGGCCCTCTGTTGGCCAGCAATGCTGCTACACTGCTTGGCATTTGTTCATACTTGTTCTCTCTCCTCCAACTCCCACATGCTGCCCTCCTCCACCATCAGTTGATGATCTCATTTCTTAGTCCACTAAGAAAACAGAATCACTCAACAAGAGTTCCCCATACTTCCTACCACCACATCCTGGCAGCCCAGCCCCCACCAGTACTGCTTCCTTCCTGTTGTTAGGGATGATCTGACCCCACCCTGAAGTTTCACTCTCCATTCAACAACTTCACTCCAGAAGTTCTTGAGCTATCTATGTGCTCTTCTTTCTTTCTCCCTCCCTCCCTCCCTCCCTCCCTCCCTCCCTCCCTCCCTTCCTTTTCTTTTGCAGGACTGGGGATTGAACCTATGGGTGCTCTACTGCTGATCTGGGTCCTCAGCTCTTTTGGAGACTGAGTCTTGCCAAGTTGCCAGGGCTGGTCTTTGATCTTCCTGCCTCAGCCTCCGAATAGTGGGGTTATAAGCCTATGTCATTGCATTTGGTTCCTCTCATCACTCTTTATACCCCTCTCAATGAGACCTTTCCTATCAAAGAGCTCTATCTCCTCCCATCACCTTTTAGTCATTTCCCATTTCCTCTTTCACAAGCAACCTTCTCTAGCAAGGGGTTATGCTCATTACTTCCTCTTCTCCGACTTCCTCTCAGATCCACTCCAGACAACATACACCTCTACCATCCTTCTGCCCAGGACACCCATGACTTCCAGGTCTCCAAAATAAAAGTGAATGATGTGCTCTCTCATTTTATGTGTCCTGTAAGTGGCACTGGCACCATTGGCTACTTCCTGCTCTTCAAGACATCCTCTTTCCCCTGGCTTCCAAGATGCTGCCTTCCTCTCTCCTGTCTCTCTCCCTAACTGCTGCTCCCTAGCCTCCTTGGCTAGACAGTTCTCATTTTCTTCATCTTCCTCATCTCTAAATGCTGGAGTGCGCCAGGCTTTAGTCTTCAGGCCTCTTCGCCTTTTATCTTCTCCACCTGTGTTTCCAGACACTCCAGGTGGATGACTCACAGATTTCTCCTTCCAGTCTGGCCCTCTCCCCTGAATTCCATGCTCCCACATCTAACCACGTGGCCAACTTCCCCACCTAGATGTCTGGTAGACACCTGAAGTTTATTGCATCCAAAACTAAATCTTGAGCCTCTCACACACCTGCTCCCTCTCATGGCCTTCTTCATTTCACTAAACAGAATCTTCACCAATTAGCTGCTGGGTCTAAAACCCAGAATTTTCTTTGACTCCTTTCACATTCCACAGCTGAATCATCATTAAGTCCTATCCAGTTTATCTTAAAATTGTGTTTGGATCCCACTGATTCCTGCTATTCTTGTCCAAATGACAGTCACCTGTCGCTTAATCTCTCTCAGTAGCCTCCTATGTGGTTTCCTATGTGGTTCAGTCCTTATTCTCCCCTCCATCTAGCAAAGAAAGAGATTCTTTCAGAGTCAAGGCCAGGTCATGTTCTCCTCCTGCAGAAAACCCTAGAAATATCTTCTCATTTTCCTTACATAAAAACATGCTGGCTATCTCTCTGACATCACCTCCTGCTACTCCCCTTTCCTGATTTTCTGCACTAGTCAGAGTGGCCTCTTTGTTTTCCTTGTCGCTTGAGCCGCCCTGTTTGCTATACCCCAGAGCCTTTGTACTTGCTCTCCTTGGTATCTGAAAAACTTTCTTCCCAACATAACTGAAGCAACTGCCCGCTTGCCGCATCCATACCTTGGCTCAAGTGTTCCTTTATCAAAAAAAGATTGCTCTGACCCAACCACGTAGCTAAAGAAAAGCTCCGAACCCTACACTTCTGACTTCCCTTATCTACCTCGCCCTCCCCCAATAGAACCACATGATGTGTGGGTACATGTGTGGGTGTGTGTGGGGGGTGTATTTTGGCTCATTGGCCCATACCAGTCTCATCAATGTCATGAGAATTCCACGAGGCTTTGTTTTGCTCACTCTCACGTCCTAGCTCCTAGAACAGGTGGTTCAACAATTGTTGAACATATCACCGCTCAAAGCCCTTCAAACCCCATCAGCTCTTCAAAGCAGCACCTGTGTGTGACTAAGTTGAGCCCTTATGTTTATGCATCATGACATCTGATTTTCAAATACCAGTGATAATTCCAAAGAGCTTGCCCAAGAGATCCGAATTCTCCTCTTCACAGAACTTCCTCCAACTTCTTGGCTCCTCCTGGCTTTGGTGTCCCCTCAGCATCCCACTGTCTTGCCCTTTGTCAGATCCCACTGAATGTTAATGTGGCCTCACTATATCTTCTCCAAGGTTCCACATTTGAAGTTCTTCCTACTGAGGGAAACCACTGTACTCAACATGAACCAGAGTCTTGATGCAGTGGGGGGAACATGAAAGTGGAAGAGTCCAGAGCTTCTTTCTTGCCTCTGTCTTTTTTTCCTCATCTTTTTTTTGTTTCCTGACTATCTTATCTTTTCCTGGTTCATTTTATAAACTCAATGAAATTCTAGAAATGAAGTTGATTGGCTTTAATGCATGGTACAAAGTTATCGTCCCTGAAGCTGTATTGTGTTTGGAAATATATCACAGACAAAGCCCATATTCAAAATGCACATGCAATTATATAGAGAAAAAAATGTGTATCAGAAAATATTGAATGCCCCAGGTATGGGAAATACATCAGCCTCCTCTCAAGTTACGTACAGAGCAAAAAACCGGTGTCTGCTTCCCAATGTAATCACTGACACTGCCGGAGCAGCACCATGGCCTGGGGATCAGCTCCATGGCCTGGGGATCAGCTCCATGCTGGCCTGTCCACAGCCTGAGCACCAGCACAGCTGGATGTACCATGCTAATACCATACGATTCTGAATGTATTTCAATTCAAATAACCCACTTCTAACTACTGAAAATAATAAGATGAATTAACTGACTCTCTTTTAGATGTCTTCAAGCTCCTCAAGAGCAAAGATTTTTGTCTTAACCAAGCCATAGAGGTAGGTATAGGATGGCAGGACTGGAAATAACCTTCGAGGTCAATTGGTTCTAAATCAAACTCCTCGACTTAATAGTGCATCCCCTATCACAGGTGCCCTAGGTGCTTTCCATCTCTGTTTGCTGTCTTCCTCACACTTGTGAATTCCAGTCCAAAAGAAGCAGAGTCTTTAGACAAGCAGACTAATTAGGAGTACGTGTTAGCCTTTGTAGTGTCTGTTGGGGAGCCAGAAATAAGAGAACAAGATCAGAACGCAGCTGTATTTCTCCAACTCTACTGAGCCAGGCAGCCACGGCTTGCTTGAAAAGAAAAGAATTTACACATCTTCACAGGGATATTCTCAAGCCTGGTTCTTGAAAGAGAAATGGTTATTGGTGCTCCTAAAATGCATAAAGTTATTTTACCAGTACATATTACAAACATGGGGAATGCAGCTGCAGAATCATCCACAAGAACGTCCGAAACGACGGCATTGTGTCGCAGGTAGAACACCCCAAGGATCACGTTCTGTCCTTGCAGTGGGATCAGGCAGGAACTTTAGAAGCTGAGTGTCTGCCCCAAGGGGCTGATCAGAAATCAGAGACCTAAAGCTACTCCCGGCTCTAAGACTTTTCCTCATCTGAAAACCAGAGGGCTGGCAGCGGAAATCTCCCGTGCATTATCAGACACGCAGAAGCTCTGCAGTGCTGTTAGAAAAACCGAACTCAGCACCTTCAGTCTGAATTGAGCCAAAGCTCAGCTTTCCACAAAGACATCCCAAGTGGGGCCTTTTAAAACACTGCCCTCCAATGAAGGCGGTTCTGAGCAACACTTAGGATGATATCACAGGACTCCCTGGGGGTCGCTTCCCTGCTTCCTCAGCATATGCCAGTGCCCATTTTACAGGGGGGATTTATGATCCTTTTCTCAGTAGAGTGGGCCTAAGTTTTATACTATTCATTAAAAATCAGCACCACATGTAATAATATGGAATACTGCCTTACACACGGGGGGCAAGTTAATAAGTGTTGAGGGAAACATGGCAGAGCTTCCTGGCCTTGGAAAGGGGTAAAGCTGCAGGCACCAGCACAACACTAACACAACCTAATTTTATTGCACGTGTACGTTCAGCCTAAGTCCTAATTACTCTCTTTAAAGCCCAACGACCACCAAGCTTTCTCCTGACAGGGCAGCCACAGGATGGCCTTCAGGGCCACCGACACCACCCCAGCTGCGTCCGGAGGGAAGGCAGGGAGAGCGTCTGCAGCGCAGAGGAGCTGGGAAAGGCTCCTTTACCCGAGGCTTAGCAATAGAGCGAGCTCTTTTCAAAACCCTAGCGCGAGGGTTGGAGCTCGCTCAGTGGGGCAAACCAAGCACGGAAGGACGAGGATTCGAGTGGACACAGTTCTTGGGTAGGAACTGCTCGCCCACCGCGTACCCCACCTCTGCAGAGGGGCCGGGATCGTCTTTTTCTGTCCCTCCAGGGACCCGACAGACAGCCTAGGATTCCCAGGTTTGGAGGTCTGGCTCCCCTCCCTGGCATAGTGACTCGGGCTCTGGCACCCTCCCCGTGTGCCACCCGAGCTCTCCCCAGTACCCTAACCCCACTGGCCCGCGACCTTTGTCTCGCAAGACCCGCAAGGCCAGGCCCGGGCGGGCGGTCAGCAGGGATGGGAGGAGCGGGCCCTCAGGGCCGGCCGCGAGGACGCACAAAGCGTGGAGACGAGGCGGGAGGCGCGAGGCGGGAGGCGGGAGGCGCGAGGCGGGAGGCGGGAGGCGGGAGGCGGGAGGCGGGAGGCGCGCCCTCTCCCGCGATCCGCGATCCCCGATCCGCGGGGCGCGCGCCTGCCCCGCCCCCACCGGCCCTGAGCGCCGTTCGCGGAGCCGCTTACGCTAGTCGCAGGGCGTACGGCGCCCCAGGCCGGGAGGCTCGCGGCCCGGCTCCCGTAAAGTTATTGTGAATGGGGAGCGGGTGACGTCAGCGCCGAATGTCAACAATGTAGCGATTGAGAGTGTGGGCGTTCCGGGAGGGCGCGAGCGAGCCAGCGAGAGAGCGAGCGGCGCGGAGCACACAGCCGAGCCGCCGCCGCCGCCGGAGCTGCAGCGCGGCCGCGCACACGGGCTGCGGTCGCAGCAGCGCAACGCGAGCCCCGCCGCCCGCCGCCCCCGCTCTCTCCGGCCGCCCTCGCCCGCGCCCCTCCCCCTTCCCGGCGCTCTCGGGGGGCTGGGAACGAGCCGCCATGTGATGCGCGTCCCCTCGGCGAGCTCTCGGTGACCCCCGAACCGCCCACCGCGCCGGCCGCCGGGAGGGGCCGCGGGCTGCGGAGACGCGGCGCAGAGGAGGCGGAGAGGGACCCAAAGTTCTCGGCGAGGTGAGTCCCGGGCCGGGCCCGGCGCCGGGCGGGGCGGCGGGGCAAGTTTGCGGGGCGCGCGGGGGAGGCTCGGGAAGCGCCGGCCGCCCCGCGCCCTGTCCGCCTTCGCGGCATTTTCTAGGAACGGGAAGGGCTGGGCTGGAGCCGGCGGACGCGCCGCGGCGACTGTGCGCCCGTCCGCCCGCTGTTTACGGCGGGCGGCATTGTATTTTGCTCGAGTCGACGCTGTTTTGGAGCCGCGGGGGAGGAGCGGAGGTAATAAGTCGGCGCGGGGAGGGCGGGCCGGGCGAGCGCGTCCGCCTGAGCGGGCCGGAGCAGCTGTCAGACCGCGGCCCAGCCCGGCCGACCGGCCGAGACGCAGGCGCCCCGGGTCCCGCTCCCCGCGCCCGGGCCCGCGCCCAGGGCTGCTTCGCGGACGGCGCGGCCGCTGCGCCTTTGCGCTCAGCTGTCAGTCGCCGCCGGTGGCCCAGACCACCGGGACGGCTGGGGAATCAGCTCAAGTTTAGGGCTGTAGGTAGAGGGGGGCCGAGCCTCGCGGTGCAGACCCAGGTGGGCCCTCCTGGCCAGTGATCGGGCTATCGAACGGCGTCCCACGGAGCCCAGTTTAGCTGCTGGTGGCTTCGGAGAGGGGCATCTGGCACCCCTTGGCCCCAGGTCCTGCCTGAAGTCCGAGAGCAACGCACCCACACCCCACACTCCATTCTCTGGTTCCGGCAGCCCCATTCACGAGAGTAGTTTACCCGGGTGCTACCTTACTTGCCCACGCCGAGGTTCCCTACGCCGGGGGTCTCAGTTCCCTCACCCGGTGGGTTCAAGTCAAGGAGAGGGCGGGAGGGCGGGAGGGCGCGCACGGGCTTCCCGACCAGCGCGAGGGGATGGCGGATCATCTCAGCAACTGGGGTCTGACCGAGGATCTGCAGAAATGGGGATCGCGGGAGAGAGCGGGCAGGGGCGGGAGGTCTGTGTCTGCACGGCCTGCAGCCCTGGCTGGGGTCGTGGTGGGCGGGGAACCCCGGCATCCTCTCGCGTAGAGGCCAGCTGGCAACTTGAGGGGAAGTTCCCGCGCGGCCGCTGTCCTGGTAGTTTGCCTGTGGCCGGGAAGGTGCGTCTCACAGCCACCTCGCCGGGTCACCGCCATCGCCACCACCCGTGACCGCCGGGGAAAGAAAGGGACCAGGGTGTCCCACCCCGAGAGAGCTAGCCGCAGTCTACTGTACCGCGGCCGCGACGCAGCTTTCCTCGGTCCTCACCTCGCTGTCTCGTGCTGCGGTCTCTCGCTCTGTGTCAGTTTCATCTGTTGAGTGTATTTAACTAAAAAGGGTAATTACTTCAGATAAAAATCCTTTCCTGCCTAGTGGGAACCTTGGCAGAGATGATGCCTAATGAGATTTTTTGCTTTTGTCTATTTAGAGTAAAATTAGAGATGTTAACTCTGATAACGGTTTTCTTAGATCATTAAAATGTAACATGCAGGAAAGGCACGTTGAGCTGCGAAGGCTCCGGCTGACAAGAAAGGAGCCAAGCGTGCAGGGCCGCCCCTCCTCCTCCTCTGGTGGAGAGGGTTATTTCGGTGAGGCAGCGGGCGTCGCGCTTAAAATGTGAGCTCGCCCCGCCCTGGTTCTCCGCAGCTCGCAAATAAACGGCATTTTTCATTCTTGCAAGGTAATAATAAACGTGAGTCAAAATGACATCTTGTTGGAATTAGGCTTTAGTCTGTAAGAGAGATTGCTAAATTACAGTGTTACATTCAGACTGCTCCAATGAAAGGTCTGTCAGCGTTTCCATTATAAATTCCGTTTTTCAGGAGTTTGTAATTTCACCACAAAACTTTGAGCGGCTGCAATATTTTTTTCCTGTTCTTTTCTTTCCTTTTCTTTCTTCTGGTGTTCTGGTCTTTTAAAGATGCATTGATTGTCCCCTTCCATCCTATTTTCTATTCCTGAAAGTTCAGTATTATTCAAATGGGGGAGGAGGGAGGTGCTAGAGATGGAATATACAACCATGGGCTCAAGTACTTAGTAATTTCAGTTTGAATTTTGGAAGGGATTGGGTTCACCATTTGGAAATCAGACATGTATTGAGTAAATTCTTCTAGTATCTGTCTGTGCTGCAGGTGGGTTGAAATGTCATTCGGCAGTTACATTTTCCTTATGTATGTGTATGTCTGAACTCATAGCTAAATTGGGAACAAACACCCTGGTTAGTTATTTTTCAGTTTTCTCTGTGTTTCATGTTAGAATCTGCCCAAAAGCAGAGGGGTGAACCAGAAAGGGCGGGCGGCAGTGAGGGGCCCTAATTCGCTTTCAGTCTTCCCAGGGCCTGGGAGGAAGCCATTTATTCTTCTTCTATTGAATTATGCCCTTTGACTCAGTATCTTCAGGCAATTCCCTTCCAGTCATTCACCTCTGGCTGCTGTGTGAGGGGCTTAATTATTTGCAAACTGCCTTGAAATCCCTAGATGAAAGACACGGAATAAGTGCGAAGTATTGTTATTTAGATATGGAACTTAATGATCCATTACAGTTCATCAGGAAAATGCACTTTGCCATGATGCTAGGAAACGTTTCCACCTGATAGAAGGTAATAAGAACTGCTTAAAAGTAGGTTCCGATTACAGATGAGACAATTAACTCTAGCCATGTGCTCTTCAATTTGTTGCGATTCATTTTGTGATCAAAGTGAGTCGCAGAGAGCCAGATGGTCGGGTTCACGTTCAGATCTCTGCTCGGCCAGCCCTTCACTTCTGAGCCCTGTGTGTGCAGCCTGGGACTTGGTTATTCATTAGCACTTGTGAGCTGTTCCTCAGAATCTGTAATCGAGGCTCCTGCGATGCCGACAAAAGGGCTCAGGCTCATCTATGTTGTTGGGAGCAGTTTAATTTTACTTGGATTAACTCTCACTTGGCGTCTCTGGTGGGGATCCAGCCTTCACAAGGAAGAGGGCCCACTGGGTCTCTGGCGCCGCTGATCTCAGCTTTGAACTTCAGATTTCAGGGAGTGTTGCAAATACTGGCTTGACTGTTGAATGAATGGGAGAATACTGTCCTTGGGTCAATAAACACCTTGCTGTTTGTCCAGGGCAGTGATGGGGAACCTTTGAGAGCTTTTGGTGATAACAGACAGCCATAGGCTCACTGCCCCTGCTCCAGGGTGACAGTAAGAGGTGCGTGTCCCTCCTCTCCCCACTTGGGAGGATCTCACATCTGGTTTATGTTCAGCAGTTGTTCCTGTAAAATTCTTAGTAATTCCTGAATAAAGCTCCTCATTTTAATGTTTCACGTGTCCTATAGGTTATGTACCTGGCCCTCATGAGAGAGCATGGAGTGTCAAGCCACAGCGACACTGCTCACTCGTTGTCTACTCTCGCCAGGCGGGGACTGGTGGAAATGCTGGCTTTGTGTTGCCACATTGTTTGATTTTTTTCCAAGGGAAGCTGAATATCCAGATTTTTATGTAGAATTCCTTATTTTAAAATTTTGACTTAAATTTTTTTTAATGTTGGATAAGAACATGGATAGAAGCTAGAGCTGCCCCAGACAAGCGTGTCTACTACTATTACTGAAAAGACTCAATGTCTTGTGTAATATTTATGTATGTAGCTATTTTTCTAAAGTCCTGGTGCCTAGTGGATGGTTTGAGAGTGTGTACCAAATAAATCTTTGTAACTATCAAGTAAATTAAAAGAAATAGAAAAAAAACTCTGAAGCAGAGCAAATCAATGCTGAGCCTCACTCGGGGTTTGATACCGCTTTTAACAGAGAATTCAACATGAAGGACCAAATAGTTGATACCAGGCACGTAGTGTTATCCTTTATAGGTAAATAAACATTGCTTTTGAGCCACTCACCTTCTATTTACCTGTTACTGACCAGATGGTAACTTTTCTGTTTAATGCCTGAGGACTTCTGTGTGAGTTTTACATTTGAGAACACCCACTAAAGTAACACATTTGATTTATCAAATGCCTACATGTGCCACACGGTGCTAACTGCTTTATCTGTATGCACCCCATTGACTCCTCCGAACAACCCATAGAGTACTCACTGTGGCCATTCTGCAGAATTAGAAAGTGTTCATGAGAACTTTGTCTGAATGTGATATGTAAAGATTGTTTCCCTGTCACCTTTACATAATCTGGCCTGGAGTCAGTGGTGGTCTTAACACTGTCTGCTGTGGTATAAGACCATTGTGTATGAATGATATATTCCCTGCCCTCACATACCAAGACAGGGAACAATATAGCCTATAGTGTATTTGTCCACATCAATGATTTTAGACAACAAACTGCCCATGGCCTCCCGGTTTTCTCCCTGGATACTGAATAAGCTCTAGTGACATATGACGCTAGCAGAGGCACCCAAAGTTCAGAAGTCAGGGCTTGTTGCAAAAGTTGGAATTTCTCAGGTAAAGCAGATTAAGATGCTCTTGGTCTAGAGGGTGTCATGTTAGGGAAGCAGCAACAAAGCTGTTGGAACGTGGGAGAAGCACTGTGCATTGTTAATGACAATGTGTGACTTGGTGCTGTTCTATCTTTAAATTTTAGATAAATATTTACAAATGACTCAAGTCCAAATTGAAACTTGCTATAAAGCAAACACTTGGGAAGATTACCTGAACTATAACTCTTCTGGGGTTAATTTTCGAGGGGTGGTCTGGGAGGCATTTAGTAGAAAAGTTATTTGTCAATTCAAGACTCTCCTTTGAATTTTTCCCCCTTTGTTAGTTTTGAATGTCAATCTACTAACATCTTAAATCCCACTGTTAGTAGCTGTTTAGGTTCCTTAAAGTGACAGGAACCCTCAGAATCTTGCTATGCTGTTTTTTCCAGGGGCTAGTTCATTTCTAAAGAGCATGCAAATTGCACCTGGCCCTTCTACTAGCACTACTTCAAAACCAGGGAGGAATTTTGCTTTTCTTTTTCTTTGAATTTTTTTTTCCAAAACAATAAATCTCCCCAAGTTGTTTCTTCTAGTAGCTCATTGTGCTCACTGCTGTTAAAGCCAGAGGGCCCCTCACCTTCCCAGAGACTTCACACTCACTACTTCTTCAGGGCATCCCCCTAGTTAACTTCTCTTTTGTTGCTTTGCCTGATAATGAATTGTCCTTTGGTTCAGAGATGTGGCCTTTTCTCCCTGACCTTTCTGCTCTTTTCCTGAGGGCTGCCGGACACGCTGCAGCTGATGTGAGGAGAGCTGGCGCCTGGTTGCCAACTCCCTTCCATCCCTGTGGCAGCTTTCACCTTCTTCTTTTCCAGGCTTTTAATCCCCTGCACCCTGCACTTCCTACTCCTGTGATTCTTTTCAGTTGTTCCGGAGCCTCTAGCTGGCCTGTCTACAAACTGTCCTCAGGCACCTGCTGAAGAAGGCTCGGAGGTGGTTGCACCCCCAGCATTCAGATCCTGTTCCATCGTCTTGGCTGTCTCTCCTCTACTTCGAGGCAGGGCTCCTTGGGACTCTCCCCAGGTTGACCCATAGAAAGCTTACTTTCAGCATAGAGTTGGGAGAGTCCGGCGCAGTGAGTTCTCATTCAGAGTAGGAAAACAAACTAAATGCACGTGCTCAGCAACTTTCCTACTATCACGGTATCTGCACGTCATTGAAAATCTTTGTTTTCTCTTCAGCCTGTCTTCTAAGCAGTAGACTTGGAGATATTATGCAATGGACCGGGTGTCCAGAAATGCTTTTCTTTAGAGGCAGATGCCTCAGTCACCCATTAAACAAATATACTGAGTGTCTCTGAAGTGACAAGTGACCACAGTGCTAATGGGGACAAATGCAGGTCAGGATTCTGCTCTCCTGAAGCACAGTCTTTAGTAGAAGGATGATATGAACCAGCTAGACACAGCTCATTAGAATTTCTGCAAAGGGCAGCTCTTCCACATATCACAGGGTATAAGGGAGGGGGTGGCCTGGCTGGAGGCTGGGGAAACCACAAGCCAGAGGAATGGTGAGGTTCATTCAGGACCAGTCCGAAATTTGAGGCTTGCTTTTCCCTCCAGCTGCCTAATCTTATTAATTTCCTACTATCTTTGGCCCTTTGGAGTATTGCGTAAGCCGTGATACACCCCTGGGGCCATTTTAGCAAATAATGGTTCCTGTACACAGAGTCCAGAATTGATTTATTTACCTGTGTCTTTGGAACCTGATAAAAACAGAATTGCTAATTGCCAAAAGTACTGTTAATTTCCATACTTGGAAAAAGTGCAAGTTAAATCCTGACGTTGCACACAATTAGGGTCACTTTGACCACGTCTGAATTACCAGAAGCTGCATTAATGGTCCCTTACAGTTTGCTGATGTGTGTGCCACATAGGCAAGGACTTTAGTGAAGTCTATGTCTGTCTGAAGCCACCCACTCCAGAACATCCTTTGCAAACTGAGGATGATTATTTAGATCTTCCTTAGAAGATCTGGACAATGTGGACAGTAACTATATAAAACTAATTGATTATGTTGCACATTGCAGTTCCTGTTTTCTTTTCCTTCAATGATTGCTAACCGTCCTTAAAAGATTCCTATAAGGAAGCTCATATATCGCTGATATGAAGTCACTAAATCCTTGTAGCCATCCAGACCCAAGTGTGATCACTACAAGATGAAGCAAGGTGTCACTTGGAAAATGAGAGAGAGAATCAGGATCGGACACAACATGTGTGATGCTAGAACCTGTATGCTCACCCACCATACTGTGCCTCCCACTTTCCTTTTCCTCTTCACTTGAAGCTGCAGGTCCCAGAAGGGTAAACATAGGCCAACCCATCCTGAAATACTGGATTGTTATGTTGACAGCTATCTGAAAGGTAATTGAAAAATAATTTCTCAGGGAACTTGAGTGAATATCTGTTGTCATTGACATGACTTACTGTCTAATAATCACATTCCTCAGATTTTAAAGTGCCCGTGTAGGGATCAGAAAGTAGATAGAAGTGATGACAGAAAAAGCAAAAAATGAACTCAGCACGGGACCTCAATTCATGCCCGTCACCCTGTTTATCTGTTAACTCACACTGTTTAACTTTCTTGTTAGGTGGAGAAATGTTTTTGGCTTTTCCTCCTTTCTTTCAGTGGGGAGGGAAAATGGAAAAATAACTCTTGATCTAATAGGTAGAGTATTCTACCCTGGAGGAAGAAATTCATTCAGAACTAATTCCATTAAAACTCCTAATTGGAAATACTAGCTACCAGTAACAGATACAGGTAGGTAACCTTTGTTCTCATTCTAGTCAATTTCAGGAAAAGATTACCTTGCCAGATTAGTGTGTTGCAACTCTCAACAGAGAGCTGAATGATTCTGAAGGACTCAGCCAGGCAGTCAGATTGGCAGTGCCCCCAATTACCTTGGTTTGCAGGGTCACTGTTTAGAATGCTGACTCAGCCCAGCTCAGCCTGGGCTGGACACCAAGTTGTTGTCTCTAGTCAAGAGGCGTTATTCTTAGCAGCTGCTTGAACATTAAGCACATGTTTGAAGCTCAGCTTGGGAGATGATCAAGTGGATAAATGTACTGTGCTTATTTTCCAGCATTTAGTTCAAAACTTGGAGCTGGCTAAATAGGGAGATGCTTAGTGTATCAGTGTTGGAGGTTTTAAGTGATTAAAAAAATCAAGCAGATGAGTGCATAAAGATTTCTATGCAAACAATGATGAGCTTAAATTAAAGCTGCTGATTTAGTGTAAGAATTACTTGCATTGATTTGTAGAATATCTATATGGGTTAAGATTCCATATTATGCAAATGAATAAGCCCTGAAGAGTCAAACTGAAAAAAAATGAAATTAACTGTGAAAGATATTATTACCCATTCAGCAAGAGGAAAATGTAGATACCTCGAGTTAACCCTTACTTTTCATATATCCTTCAGGGAAGATCAGCATCAGGAATGATGGTCCTTCCTTGTCCGATTCACAAAGGAAGACAAGTTTGCTCTCAGTTTTCCTGTGGTTCTTTTTCTCTTTTATTCCTCTGGCTTTGGCTACCTAGTATCCTCAATTAGTTTTTCTCCTTCTCTCCCCAAATCAATCTCAGAAAAATATTTTAGGAGCATAATTTTATGAGCACAACTTGTGAGGCATCAGGATATTAATAGAAGACAAAGCCAAAGAAATAAAGCCCTAAAGATGGGAATAATGGAGTTTCACATAGTTAACTAGGTAGTAGAAATGTATTTTTGAATGAAGAGAGGGTCTTTATAAACCTAACCCTGGACAGAGAATACAGACAGGGAGATGAGAGGATACGAACTGTAGCCATAGTAAAAATATAAAGATCAGAAGATTTTTAACAATATTTGTTAGTGAGCATCCCTTTCCTCTTGCCAGACACCAAATTTGAGCATGAAGTATAAACTATCAAGGCAGTGATTTATGTGACATTTACACAAAACGGTAGGGAAAAGCCACTTGTTCTGTGACTGCAGATTTCTGTCAGTCAGCAATGACTGAAGGTCTCTGTTAGTCTCATGTCTTAGGGAAAAAAAAAAACACAGCTTGTACTTTATCCACCTCTCTGCTGAACTTTCATTGATAAAAATTGAGTTGAGGAATTGATTTCAAAATTGGTATTCCTCATACTGTTAGCACGGTGGTGACATTTGGACAGTAGAAAAGGTTGACTGACTGGCTTATGGAACTATGCTTATTTTAGATATTGTTGCCTGGTAAATACCCAGCTGTGAAGTCTGAGCTGCCTTCCCTACCGCCCCTCCCTACTATATACTCTTCAAGCAACCATGCTATGTTGGGTTGATGGCGCCATCTAGTGCTAGTATGTGAAAGCATACTGGTCTTGCACTTGGTGTGCGTGGAGCTGGGCTGGGTGTAGGAGTCCTCTTTCTGAGGGGAAAGCACTGTAAAACTTGAGAGTCCTTGCTCTAGTTCTGAATTTCCCATTGTCTTCATAGTTTACTGGTGACTGTATCTTCCTTTCTCCCAGACTTCGTTTCTTCTGTCTGCCTTTCTCTAGTGACCTCTCTCTGTAACTTAGTTTTTTCTCATCCAACTCTTGATCGATTCCTTTGAAGCAAACAAAAACAAATCTGTACTCATTAAGTGACAAACATAAACGATCTTCTCATGATATTTTTATGCCAGAGTAAGAGGACACCACGGGTTTCAAAATGAAGTTCACCATTTAAACTATGCTGAAGAATCAGAGTGAAAACAAGGATGAAGTGTGGAAGTCTCACTCTGAAAACTGATCTCCACACCTGCTAATTAGATGTTTCCTCAAACAGATTCAGGAGGGTTTCCCTTTCATTGGCTTTGGAACTTCCCTCATCATGCGATCTTATCCTTCATAAATTGCAGATTTAATTTCTCGTATTTTAAATTAGAAGAAACGTTTTCATGGACTGCCCTGGGACTCTGTCTCCTGGGCATGGCACTGTTTCTGTGGGAAAATGTGTGGTGCGTTCCAAACCAGTTCTCTGGGTTTAGGGATCCGGTAGTAAACGAGATGCCACTGATAGAAGCCATGTAGGACGAAGGGTAGCATGGGAGCTCTGCATTGTGTGTGTGGGACCCGAGTTAGTGTGCAGGTTTAAGACTCCCACATTAAACAGTGAATTTTTAATTTCCACTTAGGTTAAGCATTTGACACTGTGGGTTTGAAAGTAAGTCCCTTCTGAAAAACAGGAACTGTGTTCGCCTGTTACCAGTTCTTGTGGTCGATATGGCAACTATTTTGATTTTTCAGAAGGGAGGAAAAGCAGTTAAATCTAGTTAAAATTGCAGCCAGTTAAAATTAACTGGCTCATGAGATTTGAATGCAGCTGTTCCACACAGAGAGAGTGAGTTGTTTATTTATTATTGCTATCAATTATTAGTAGTCGTTACTTCTGTTTTGGGCTGTGGCAGAGATTATTTATATTTTCGGTCTTACCTTGGAAAATAGGAACTTCGTGGGGGAGGAGTTCCTGTTTGTTTATTTGCATGTACCCTGTTTTCGTTTTTGCCTGGTAGGTGTGTGTACCTTGTGTATGCAGGAGGATTTTCGCATGTCAGCAGTTTCCCATCAGGAGCGCCTGCTGACTCATGTAGCCTTGCTGAGCTCCGCTGGCTGAACTCTAAACTGCCCACCGTACTGGTCTCACCGTTGAGGGCACTGGCTGGCTTGGTGGTGAGAGGCTATTTTCAGATCTGTGGTCACTGTTAAACTGCGTACCTTCCCCTCCCTGGAGCCAAACACAAAGCCTTCTGGTTGCAAGATTTTTTAAAAAGGGCAAATTTCTGCCTTTGTAGGAAGAATTACAGTGTGTCTGAAAATGTCTTTATTGTATTTGGGAGGAAACTTTGAAGGGTGATACAAAGGGAAAGGAAATGTGCCGTTATCCCTTCCTACCACTAGAAGGATTTTCATAAACCTTTAGCTTGGGCTTTGTTGTGTCGGGAAACCTGACCCATTTGGGAAGCAGTATTCCCCGACTGGGAAGAGGGACTGACTTGCCTGAAGTCCTGAGTGAGGACTGCTTTTGTTTGTATTCATTGCGTGTTGTTGAGGTTAAGCAAAACAAAAACAAAAGCCAAGCACCTAACCTCCAGTTGGCTAAGCTGCCAGATACTTTGAGATGGTTTTGCTGTTTGTTTTCAGAGTTCGTTGCTGCTGCTTTTCATTGGAAAGTGTGAAATGTGCTTTGAGGTTTCTACATAAACTTCCTTTTGTAGACACAAGTTGATCAAATCATCCTAAACTCTCTGAAGAAGTTTGATTAAGATGAGCTCAGCTAAGGAACAGAAAGCTTTGTCCACACTGAAGAATTCTTCTTCCTTTCTTTCTTTTTTCTTCCCTGTAGCTTCAATAAGCATTCTGAAGCTGCTTTGACCAGTAACAGAGAACAAGCTGTAGTGACTGTGTAGCACGTTGATGTATGTTCTTGGTTTCCGCCGATGTGAATGACTCATCAGTATCAATAGAATTGTGACTTCTAATAATAACAAAGTGCAAGACCTTCAAAACATGTGGTTTTAGCCCTTGTTCTTAGTGAAAGGTTGGAAAATATTAGTTTGAGCTTTTTTACTTTCTGATCTCTTAATTTCACCCCAGTATAAATTTGTTTTTTGTAGGTGTGATGATCACCGTGTTTGTCATTTTACTGTTTTTAGTTTCATTATGATCAAGGAGCCAAACTCTGATCATTTCATCATTTAGAAATCAGTGAGCTAAGCATCTCCTGAAAGGGCTGCATTTGGAAGATGTGGCTGAAAAGCAGATCCTCCCAGCATGCAGAAAGGAAAAAACTGGTCCTGACTACGGTCCGCCAAGCCGCCAAGCCTCCCACACAGCATCTATGGTGGAGGGCTGTGGTATTGCTGAGTAGCCCTAGTGCCATGTGAGTCACTGTCAAAAGATTCCAAGAGGCCAGTTAACCTAAAACACAAGTCAGTCAGACGGCGGAGTGGACGGGAACACCAGTCGCAGGAGGAAGCGTGGTACCCGCTCCCCCAGCAGAAGAGCAGCCCAGCCCTGAGCTCACAGGCTCAGGTGCGCGCATTCATGCCTCCCAGCCTGTTTCCGTGGGTGTGTGTGGGCACACGGTTCCTTTTTCTAGACTCTTGGTTTGTTTTTCCTGCAGTTTGGTCAGAGATCACTGTCGTAGCTCTGCGCCCTGCTTGTTTTATCCAAGGTCCTTTATTTTTACATTCTACGGCTGAATTTCTAGACTACGTTGGAATGGTAGCATATGTACTTTTATATGGCTTTTCGTTCTAAACGCTTCACCTTTAAAAAGTTTCTTTATCATTTGCTTGCTGCGTGTTAGAGACAAAGGCTTTTGCACCTTGCTTGCTTGGTCTGGGAAGTAAATCCTTTTCAGGGAAGCTCCGTTAGAATTTTATTAGGTAAACATTTGAGTTAGGTCTTGCATCTTTTTCACTTTATTTTCACTGGGCTTTTGGTCTCCTTTTATCTTGTTAGTCTTTTGGATTTTTAATATCTGTACCTCCCTGTTACTCTGCTCACTGTTTATTCCCAGTGCTTGGAAATGTCAGGCACTGAAGGGATACTCAGTAAATGACTGACTGACTGGATACACTTAATGACCTTCCCACTTTAAAAATCACCTGTGGCTTGTTGATACCCACAGTGAAAGTTCAGACTCCTCAGTGTGACATTTAAAACTCCTTATAACCTTTTCCTGACCTATACTTTCAAATATGTTATTTTGTAGTTTCCTGAAATATGAATTATATTTTGACTCTGAAGTTCTTTTATTCTAAAATTACTTTCTGAGCAGATCAATAGTATATCAAGGGCTTGCTCTTGTAGAGGAGTCTTACCTATGTGTTTCAAGAAATGTAGACAAAGTGTTCAATGAAGTGTGTTCAGTTAAAGCCTGAAAAACACCCAACCATCCATCAAAGTTGTATCGAATCAGCACATTTTGTTCTGTTTATTCCCTGGGGTACTATTTGGAGAGAAAAAAAGTGTATACATTTGCAGAGTATACCCCAAAAAGCATACACACACTTTAAGAAAAGGAAAATGCATATAAATGTTTTAATACTAAATTTATTGGGACGCCATGAGATAGATACAAGTTACCTTTGACCTCTACAGTTCCAAGAAGCGCTCAGAGCGGTGGCCATGAGCTTCCAGGCCTTCACTAGTACAGCAGACTGCTGTGTGCATCAGCTTGGTCATTGAGACCGTGGCACACGCGTTTTCAGCTTCTCCGAGGGCTAGCAGTGCAGTGGGTTTTCTGCAAAACATGACATCCTCTAGGTCCTTCATACGAGAGAACACTATCTGCTGAAAAAATACTCTTTTTCTTTTCCTGAGGTGCATTTCCTGAAGTATATTTTTTGGCAAAGAAGATAGATGATAGATAGATAGATAGATAGATAGATAGATAGATAGATAGATAGATAGATTATTTATGGCACATGGATTGGAAGAAGCAGCATTAGTTGGTAGTTAAGAGCAAGGATTTGGGGGGAATTCAGATTTTGTTTCTGCCACTTACTTGGAACTTACTTATTAAGCTCAGTTTCCAAGTCTGTGCATCAAGAAAACTTATAGTTTCTGCCTGATAGAATTGTCAGGAAGATGAAATGGGTTGATATTTGTGACGTGTTTAGGAGAGTGGCTGGCATATAATATGTTCTTTGTGTTTGTCAACCCATAAAAATGCATCACAGTGGGTGGATCTTCTGAACATAGTGTCCAATGATAAAAGCAGGACACAAAGGAACATACATGGTATGATTCTATTCGTGAAAAGTCCAAAATTGTGTGAAACTAAATATATTGTTTAGAGATACATAGAAGGCTACAAAGAAAATTAAGAGATTATCACAAAATACCAGTTAATGGTTATTTCCAGAAGTGTGGGAGGGTATGATGAGGAAGGGGACTTCTAAGATATTTTATTTCCCAACTGGGGTATTACTTCCAGATGTTCTTTTCCATGATTATTTTTAAAGTGTGTATACATCACTTTTAAAAGCATGTATATTATACACATCATTAGACAAAACATTTAAAAATGATTTTCGTAAGTTATTATTTTCTGAAAAATATTTCTGATTGGATCTGATATTCAGTGACCTGAGAGAATGAAAAACCCAAAACAGTAAGATAACCTTAAATAGGAATGACTGTAAATTTCTAAATTTGGGTTGAAAAACTACTATGTTGTTCAGATGGACAGTTGGAAACATCTGCTTAGTACTAGTTCTTCCAAATACCACAAGTGAACAGTGTAATCTAAATGTTTTTACCTAAGGTAGCACTGTCTGAGGGTCACATTGAGACAGCTGTCCCATTTAGAGTGGGGAGTGGAAGCGTCTGTGCACCTTCTGTCATATCTAGTTGTTCAATGTGAATATGTCACCACCACCTGGAATGTGTAAGAAATTCATTCTCAACACCACTCACCCCCAATTCGAATTTTTAAAAGACACAGGGTCTCATTAAGTTGCCCCACCTAGGCTTCACATGATCCTCTTGCCTCAGCTTTCTAGAGTGCTCGAGCTACAGGTGTGTATCTCCATACCTGACTCAGGAACCGCATTTGATCAGGATTCCCATGGGACACACACACACACACACACACACACACACACACACACACACACATTCGAAAGGCACTAAGCTATAGTCCTTAAGGGTTAATGATTTTATTTAGCAAATTGTATGCTGAACTGAAAACTACCAGTGACTGTAGTAACTGTATCAATTTAAAACACCCAGTTTTGTTTTGGAGACAAGGTCTCGCTTTGTAGTTCAGGCTGGCCCTGAGCTCACTATGGTGCCCAGGCAAGCCGCCGCAAACTCAGCAATCCTCCTGTCTCTGCCTCCCAAGTGCTGGGATTACAGGCGTGAGCCACCACGTCCAGCATTGTGGTATGCGGTGTTGACTGTTGGTGGGCGTGTCTCCACGCCCAGCATTATATGTGGTTACCGGGGATTGAACTCAGGTCCTTGCGCTTGCGAGGCTGGCGCCAGAACCACTGAGCTAACCCTCCGGCCCTAAAACACTCAGTTTTATGTATACAAAACAAAATAAGTATCTGTCACTGAATTAGTTTGAAGCAAATTTGTCAATTTCCCCTCTAATGCAAAAGTCAGGTTGCTTATACATTTGGGCAACTATCAGAATTTAAATGTAGCATTGTTAGATTTTTTTTTTTTTTTTTTTTTTTTTGAGACAGGGTCTCGCTTTGTAGTTCAGGCTGGCTCTGAGCTCACTATGTAGCCCAGGCAAACCTTGAACTCAGCAATCCTCCTGCCTGTACCTCCCAAGTGCTGGGATTATAGGCGTGAGCCACCACGCCCGGCACTGTGGTATGTGGTATTGATTGCTGGTGGGCGTGAGTCACCATGCCCAGCATTGTATGTGGTTACTGGGGATCGAACTCAGGACCTTGCACTTGCGAGGCAGGCACCGAACCACTGAGCTAAATCTCCGGCACCCTAGATTTTCTTTTTTTGATAGTGGACTAGATTCTCTTTAATTAATAATATGTTTGTAGTGCATAATGATTACATTCATGGGGAGAGCAGGTACATGCACATGATATTTCTTAGTTCTTTTTTTAAATCTTTCCCCTTCCTCCCCCTGTGTCTAGAACTGGTTCTTGCTTTAAAATTCTCTATTAGTGTCTTTTATATTCATTAAAAATTCTAAAGTATATTAGGCTTTTGTATACCTGTTACAAATAACCCAAAAGGACATTTAAATAATTAAAAATTCTCATATTACATTGATTTTATATTTAGTTTACTTTTTCTTATACATATCTACGTTTTGACCTGGGAACCTTAGAAGTCTTGAGTATTTTATAATGATTTTCCACAATACCCTTTATCTTTTAGATCGTAGGTCTAAGATCAGGCAAGTGAAACAGTTTTATCTTTCCCCCCTCTCAAAAGATCATGACTAATTTAAGTTCATATCTTTTTTCCTTAAATATTTTGCTACTTATCCTTTTAAGTGATAAGTTCAAGTGGAATCCATGATTCATTTCATCTTTCCCTTCTTGTTATTAGTCATTTGTTCTTTTGATGTGTGTAGCAAAACTAATAGTTAACATGATAGTCAAAAAATTCCAAAATAAAAAAAGTTTCACAAATGATTTAAAATCAGGTATAAAGTATGCTTTACTGTCTGATAAAAAATGAATGGAGGAAACTTCTCATGAATAGATTGTCTTTAATGTTCTGTGACTGTGAGTTACTTAGTTTAAGCATATATTTCCAGGTCAGTTTTCTTTTGGCACATAAGACAAAGAAACTATACTTTTGCACTTGGCACAGGTAATATTTAGTATATCTACGTTGCCTGGATAAGGTGTGACAAAGGGCTTTATGAAGTGGTAAAGCAGGATAGACATATTAGTAACTTTTGTGTATTCTCTGTTTTAATTTTAATTTAGCAAGGTTTCCCTGCCTGTTGGAGGACTTCATGAGATTCTGCAGACTGATTTCTTAAACCATAAGTGACCGTGATTATGTCAACACACTCTATCACACTGACTGTAGGAAGGTGGTTATACTTTTTCTAGCAGTTCTCATGTTTGTTTAATCCCTACGTTTGTTTACTGAGTCACCGTGGGTATAGACTATGTCCCCTGTGAAACTTCCGGGCTGCTGCTTCTTGAGGACATAAAGTGAGTAGCACTGTTCTAATGTCCACAAGATTTATAGCTTTATGGCTGAATGGCTTCAGTTTTGATAAAAGAATTTTATAATTTATAAGTTTATTTTTATAAATTATAGCATCTTACCAGATTTTAGATCATTAACGTACCACCTTAAAAGTTTAGGATTGAAGCTGAACTTAATAGAGTGAAGCTGAATTTAATAGCCATTGGAAATACAGTTGCTTGAAATATACCCTACTTTTAAGAGCAGGGTTTAGGAATGTTATGACATATTTACAGGGACTGTCAGATTTTAGATTTTTTTTTCAAAGTAGTTTGAAATTATAAAGCTAGCCCAGATTCTAGAGTGCATTATCTAATATGGGAGCAATGGATCATGAGCGGCTTTAATGCACTTGAAACCTGGTGAGTCCACATTGAGATGTGCTCTGGAAACTGCATCAGATTTCAAAGATTTAGTACACAGAAAAAGACACAAAATATTTTTTAATGATTTTTGTCTTGTCAAAGTAATATTTTGCTTATGTAGAATTAAGTAAAAACATTAAGATTATATTTTGTTTCTTTTTCAAGTGTGGCTACTAGAAATGTACAGTCACATATGTAGCTCCCACTGTATTTCTATTTTAAGTGGTCTAGACTCTAAAGTCTAGGGAGTTGAGAACGCTCAGCCAAAAGATCAGAGTTTAACAGAGTTTTAGAGATGAGATCCCATTGACAGAACCACTTTCTAAAAGGAGAAATTCCAATCTGCACCTTTGCCCTATTTTTAGATACACTTGCTTTCTTTCTTAAACCCACAAAAGAGCACCAGATCTCAGAGGTTTAGTATCTTTAACATACAAGGCATTGAAAGGCTTAAAATAAAGATACGCATGCCCTTGTCTTTGTGGGGAAAGTATATACTACTGAGGAGACAAGATATGAGTGTGTGATTTGTTAAAGCATGGTTTGAGAAAAAGGTGGCTGTCCATTCCCCTTCTGCAAGGCTGTTAGAACGAACAGATGGTAAAGGCATGAATGAGAAGATGCTTCAGAAGGAGGAAATGTCCCTGTAGTCTAGAAATGTTTCCTACAGGAGGAGTGGCTTGACCTGGCACCACATGGTAGGAATGATTTCAGTGAGCAGAGAGAAAGGGGCATTGCTTTAGGGAACGAGGGGGAGCAGAACGAAGAGTGAAAAGTTGGAAAAGCATAAAGCAATCAATCAAAAGATAAGTGAGAAAAAGAGATGGCTAAACCAGAAGATTTACAAGAAAAGATGTGTGCATCCTTCTCTGGTTCACTTAGCATTCAGACTTTAACCTTTGACATCATCTAATGTGCAGCATGGTGCTATTCCAAAATTTATGTTAAGACCTGGTTGACAACTGAGATGAGAGGTTGGCCAGAATGCTTTAACTTGGCATAGAATACCTTTGGTTGTTAGAAAATTCTCTTTCCTTTATTTTTTTTCGTGGTATGGAGGATCGAACTCAGGACCATGTGCTTGCAAGGTAGACATGATGTCATTAGCTAAATCCTTGACTCAAACTGGTAACATTAGATTATTAGTCACATTTATACTCATATCTGTGTAGAACTTTATGACTTAAAATTATTAGATAAGTATTAATTTCTTTTTTTTTTTTTTTTGCTTTTTGAGACAGGGTCTCGCTTTGTAGTTCAGGCTGGCCCTGAGCTCACTATGGTGCCCAGGCAAGCCACCGTGAACTCAGCAATCCTCCTGTCCCTGCCTCCTGAGTGCTGGGATTACAGGCGTGAGCCACCATGTCCGGCATTGTAGTATGCGGTGTTGATTGTTGGTGAGCGTGAGTCTCCACGCCCAGCATTATATGTGGTTACCGGGGATCGAACTCAGGACCTTGCGCTTGTGAGGCAGGCGCCGGAACCACTGAGCTAACCCTCCGGCCCAAGTATTAATTTCTTTAATATTTTAAGCAACAGTGATAAGCATTGTGTAACTATTTGAGATGCTTTAATTTACTGTCATTTAATCTTTGCTTTTGGCTTCACTATATAAAAGTTTAATCAGAGATACTAAGATTGAATAATTAATGGAAAATTTAGAAATCAAACCCAACTCTTAAGCATCATTTTACTATGCTGACCATTTAGGTTTTCATACCTGTGTATTTGTGACTTTCTCATTAAGGAGACAAAATATTGAACACCCACAACTCAAGGGAGGAAACACTAATTTTGGCTTATGATTTCAGAAGATTCAGCCTATGGTTGGCTGGCTCAAAGGCAGAAATAGCACCATGGAAAGGGGTAGGAAGGGAAAGTTGTTCTTACTATGGTAGCTAGAATTAGAGAGGTGGGGAGGAGCCAGGGACAGAATACATCTCCCATTTAGCTCCATTTTCTGACCAGGCCCCACCTCTGAATAGCACAGTTAGCTATGACTCATCAGTGGACCCAATCGCTAATGAATGTAGCACTGCGTGACCAATTACCTTTCAGAGACCCTGCCACTGAAGATGAGACTTTGGGGAGATATTTTAAATCCAAACTATAACACACCTGTAAATCTATTTCTTATGTACTTTATTGTGTGATTCTAGGGTTTGAATCCTGGAGTACTTTCCAACAGAGCTGCATCCCGGTCCTTTCTTGAGAGAGTGTCTCACCAAATTGTCCAGACTGCTCAGATTCATGATCCTCTGGCCTTAGCCTCCCCAGTAGCTCAATATTATAAATGTGTGCCATCATGCCAACTTTCTGTTTGTTTTCGATTGAGTGATAATATATAGAGAGAACAGTATACCTATTACATGCATTCATCATCCTAATGAATTTTCAGAGTGAACACACTGATGTAAGCAACTCCCAGATTAAGACATAGAACATGATTAGTGCCTCAGAAATCCCTCAGGCGCTCTTCCAATAACTTTGCCATGTATGATAACCACTACCCTGATAGTTAAAAGCATAAATGTGCTTCACTTATTTTTCAGCTTTATATAAATGGGCCTATAGCACATACTATTTTGTGCCTGACCTCTTTCACTAAATTACATGTTAGTGAAATTCATTCATAGTGTTGTGTATAGTGGTTGACTTTTTTTTGCTTTCTGCTGTTTGAGACAGGGTCTCACTTTGTAGTTCAGGCTGGCCCTGAGCTCACTATGGTGCCCAGGCAAGCCACTGCGAACTCAGCAATCCTCCTGTCTCTGCCTCCCGAGTGCTGGGATTACAGGTGTGAGCCACCAGGTCCGGCACTGTGGTATGCGGTGTTGATTGTTGGTGGGCGTGTCTCCACGCCCAGCATTATATGTGGTTACCGGGGATCGAACTCAGGACCTTGCGCTTGCGAGGCAGGCACAGGAACCACTGAGCTAACCCTCTGGCCCTAGTGGTTGACTTTTGATCCTCTGTGCATCATAGTGTTCCACCATGTGACTTAACCACCATTTATCCATTTGTGGACTTTACAGTATGAGGCCATTATGTATAGTGCTATCATTGAACATTCTAAGGCATATTTTTGAGTAAAGGCACACAGGCATTTGTGTAAGGCATATCTGTTTAAAAGCAGCATAAGTTTTAAGTTATTCTGTCAATGAGGTTGAAGTTTGACCTTGTAAGACTCTTTTAAAGAGAAGTAAAACTTCAAACTCTCAATTTCCAAAATGCTGTGTCAAAATTAATGTAGAGGCAGCCATTAGAAAAGAGTCCAAAGCAGAAGATTTTTACTGTCCTGAAATATTTCTGAAAGTAACACTGAAAAAGAAATAATGGGAATAGTAAACCTTCTCACCTAGAAAGAGTTTGAAGGGGTTAAAATATTGAGATACTGGATTTATATTGCTCAGCTTTCTCTTATGGTTATACATTTTTCTGCAAGAGAAGCTAAGATGATAGTGGGAATTAGATGAGATTGGTACCAAGATAGCCATTAAGTTAGGGCATAGTAAGTGATGGGTAACTGGGGAGTGTATTTACTGGGGAATGAAAATAGAGATGGGAGTAAATGACAGGAAATTCCATTTTAAGATCTATAATGAAAGCTACAGTTCTCAAAAATTAAGAAAATTTCCTCTCTTGCTAAGAGTAATCTATAGGCAACAGAATTTATATTCATGTAAAGAAAGCAATTACAGGTATGGTAACATGTTCTAGAAAAAAATTAAAGCAGACATTCATTTGGAGACATCCTCAGCTTATAGACTTTGCCAACATAGACTTCATTGTCTACCCTCAATGCTTATATACATTCATGATAATCATTTAAAGATGTAGATCTTATATTTAGACTTACAAGAGCTGTTGAACTTAAGCAGGCTGGATACCACTTTTCAGGGTTACTTTAGGCAGATTATAAGGGAAGTGGGAATATGGGAATATTTCCAATTTCTTTGACTGCAGTGGACAGAGAACCTTGTTGATATTATCAGTCATAAATAAATACCATTTTAGAATATTAGACATATGACTTAACTCAGGAGTTGGCACTTATAAAATAAACGTTTTGTACATGTGTTGCTATAGTAAACTTTCCTTGTGATTATTGACTGCCCCTCATTATTATGCCCTTATTCTCTTCTCATTATTATTAGTAATATGTAACTACACTGACCATATCTAAGTACTGGGTGGAGTTTGGATTATGGATGTATGTTTAGAAGTCACATTTTTTTTTTTTTTGAGACAGGGTCTCGCTTTGTAGTTCAGGCTGACTCTGAGCTCACTATGTAGCCTAGGCAATCCTCAAACTCAGCAATCCTCCTGTCTCTGCCTCCCGAGTGCTGGGATTACAGGCGTGAGCCACCACACCCGGCACTGTGGTATGTGGTATTGATTGTTGGTGGGCGTGAGTCTCCACACCCAACATTGTATATGGTCACCAGGGATTGAACTCAGGACCTTGTGCTTGCAAGGCAGGCACCAGAACCACTGAACTAACCCTCCGGCCCTAGAAGTCACATTTTTCTTTAATGCCCTTTGGTGACTTTTTAAAGATTATACACTTACCCAATTTTTCTTTTCATTCTTCCAATTAAATATAAAATATGAGCATCCCAGGGGATTATAGGGTGAAACCAAATCATTTTTAAGTCATATTTGAAGAGCAGGTGTGTTTGCTCACAATTTATAGTGCAGGTGCATTTTATTTTAGCTGCTTAAAATGGTACAATTTTTCAAATAGAACAAAGCAAAGTTTTAAAAAAAGACTTGTAAACAGTTGCTCTCAGTTTTTCCCTTGTAATTTCTCCACTTATGTGACTTATGTGGATTTCTGAAGCAACTACCTCAAAGCACACTGTTCCAAACCTGTGAATTAGAGTCATTCAATGATATCCAGCCTTTTCATTTGCAGGACAATGTGGGGTCATGGGTCTGTCAGTCGTTGCTTTGTCAAGTCTTAACTAAGGCCAGGAGCAGTCCTCTCTGCTTTTGGACCCAGTGACATTCCCACCTGTCATTGAATAAGAGGGCACCAAAATGTACTTGCAGGCAGCCCCCGCTTGGCCCTTGCCTTCTACCTGAGGATTTGTCAGCTTCAGCCTTTTACACACCCAGAGAGTCTCTCGGCAAGGTGATGTACTTGTGTAGCTGGTTATCCGGGCTGTGCAGGGCTGTTCAGAAGGGTCTCCCCTTAGCTCAGCTCTAGGTCTGCATGTGATAAAATCTAAAGAACACAGGTTAGTCATCACAAGTTAAAGATTTTTCCCTTTTCACATTGATGCTGCTGATACAGTGTTCTACGTTGGCTGATTGTGTGTGCGTACTTTGTGGCTGCCAAGATGCAGCTGGAAAGTGTGCGGGGGCTGTCTGCTTCCTCTGAGACTGCCACAGGTGGTCGGGTGGGGCGGCCATGATAAAGGTACAGCGCCCACTTCCGCCAGCTTGTCTTGAGTCCTGTAACCTGCTGCCTGAACCGAAATCACACTTCAGCCAGACTCTGCTTAGACTTTATGCTTCTGATTTGCCTGTTGAAGGTTTATGACTAAGGCTGTGGTTAAAAATTCCCTTTTCAGGTTTGAAAAATGTAAGTTGTTCTGTGTGGCAATTCCTCTTTCTATTTTCTTGACATGGACTTTCTGGATTTTGTAAAACCAAATCTTAAAAAAAATTATAGTGTCATATAAATGTTATATAAAGGTTAGATCAATAATTATTCTCTCCTTATAGCAAGAATACAATCAGTTCTTGTTCTTGGCAGTATGTTACAGTGCAGCTTATGGTGGAACCACTGCAGTTACTTAGAATAGATACAGTAAAGCCCATCTCAGAATATTGTTAGAGAATCATTTGGTTGGAAAAGGATTTCTTGCTCAGGTTGCTGTTTACCACCGTTTCTACCAAATGCTGTGCTTGGGTTAGAGGCTCAGTGGAAAGGAACCAACATGTACTCATGATGACGTGATAGGAGTTTCACATGCTCTTTTTCAGTCTTTGAGGGAACCTTCTGAGTAAACTAGTACTGTGTTATGAACTGCTTCTTAGAGAAAGAAGCTGAGGTTCTGAGACTTGACCCATCTAGGGACACCTGTCCTGAGCAGCCAGGCCTTCTCCAATCCCAGTGCTCTCTCTCCATACCCAGCTCTCTTCCATGTGTGCTAGTGTAGAGAACGACTGGATCTGGGGACATCCACTGCACACCAGAGAAGTTTAGAGGGAAGGATGGAATATGACTGGAATAATCGGAAGACCTACTGGTGCTTTCATGGTAGGTAGAATTTGTATGGAGCCATAGAGAAGAGAACAGCTTCTGCATGGGGCAGGCTGAATATGAAAAGGAAGATAAGAAGACATGTCCAGGAAACATGACTGAAGCGCATTCTCCCTGGGAGCGATTACAGATTAACACTTACCAGAGTCCTCACTGTGCTGGCCCCTATTCCAAGTTCACTGCATCCTTTAACTAGTCTTATCTCCTCAGTGACCTGCTGCAGACGATGGTATTAAGCCCATATTAGGGATGAGGAGATTAAGTGGCAGCCAGCACTTTGACTCAAAGAGTGACTGGCAGGCTCTAGAGCCTGAGTCTGCAGCTACTCCTCCGCCTCACTGCTGCGCGTACAGGTTGCTCTACAAGGTGGTGGCAGTAGTTCTTGAAGTGCTAAGAAGATCCAAATGGTAGGGGTAGTGATGAAAAGATCTAAGTGGCAGGAACACGTGAGCCAATTTGGAAAGAAGAGGAAAACAATTATTCTGAGCTAAACAGGGTCTGGGCAGGGGGTAGCAGGAGACAGCAGTGAGATACAGAGAATCAATAGGCTTTTGTGAATGATGGGAATGGGCGACGCAGAAGAGGGAATGAGCAAAAAGGACTCTGGGTGGCTGGGAGGATAATTCTGCTATTGAAAAAATGAATAAAGTCAACAGAGAAGCTCTTTTGTCCATAGAAATAGCACTGCAGCACAAAATGAAAGTATTCAAAAGGATTAAATATGTAGTAGAGACACCACAGGCAAGAAAAAAAGTTTCACGGGAGAATGGAAATTAAGGAGAAGAGTCAAAAGGGGTAGGAATGATTTGTGAGGTATCTGCAAGGACTCACGGCTGGGGAACAGATGATTTGGTGGATGGGTGGGGTGAGGCCGACAGTTATGAGAATGAGAATGGGTTGAATGAGAACGGTCAAGAGGTAAAAGGAGGCATAAGGTTTGACAGAAGAAAGCCATTTGTGCGCTGCACCTGAGCTTGGTGGAATAAAGCGTGATACTAAAATGGACTCAGGACTTTGGTATTGCCGAGTTCTTTCTCAGTGGCAGATACCTGGTCCTTTTCTAAGCTCTGAATTGACAGGTAGTTTAATGAAGGCCAAGTAGAGAGGAGCTTAGTGCCCATGACTTGGTTGCCTGATTCTGCATTTTGTTGTTCTAATGAAACTGAATGAATATACTTTGCCTTTAGGCACATTCATTCATGTAGCTCTCTGTTTTTGACTAGAGATGTTCAGTTTATTGCCACCAACTGAAGATATCATTTAGGAGGCAAGTTGATGAGCTCTTAAAGTAAAGCAGGTGAAGCCAGGAACTGTCCACTGAGAACATGCTTCAGACACTCAGAAGGTGCCTACTGTACCCCCACTCCAGGTGGAGGCCTGAGTATTAGTTTGTGTGCATGTATTTCTAAGCCTCTGGTGAATATACTGGTTACCAGAAGGAATGTAGCATTATAGTATTATAGCCCTGCCACACAGAGGGCTTCTTTCTTGTGTGAAGTCCAAAAATATAACAGTAACCCTACATTTTGTCTAACTTATCAGAAGTCTGAAAGTAGCAGAATACATCCCAGAGTTTTTGAGTCTGGTTGCCCTTTGGTGAGAGTCCCCATTTCCCTTATTTCAGCATTGCAGCAGGAAATGGTAAAACATTTCATCCACTACAGTGGAACTCACAGTTGTTTCTATTTAAGCTGCCAGATTTGGAAATGCACCTCGCTTTAGCATTAAAAATTTAGAGAAGAGGGAAATTTGTATTTACAAAAGGTCAATTTTTTTTATTTTAGTTTTTGACTAAAGAAAAAAAGAATTCTTTCTTATCCCAGCCAGTTTTTCTTGAATGCTATAACTTGGTGTATTCTGCTTTTAGAAAATAAATCTTCATCTAGGAAAGTTGGAAGGCTTAGGAGAAAGCTCCCTCCAGCATAGATTATACCAGCAGAGAATACTTTAGCATAGTGTCAGCTCAGGCAGGTTAGCCCCCCTCACCCCTTGCCTCTCTTTTCTTCTGCCTGTCTTTTGTCCTCATTGGTGTCTTCACTCACAACTTGACAGGTGAGAAACAAGAGAATCAGTGATCTTGCTTCTTTTCTACAGTTTTGGCAAAAGTTAGTGTGTTGGGTTGAAGTTTTGGTAGTTGATTTTGGAGATGTCTGGAGTTTTATTCATTCTCTTGTTCTTGTCACTTATAATCAAATTTATTGTTCCTAACAGAGGAAGCAGCTCAATCACTTACCTACAGTGGTGAGTAATCTCTTCTATTAGAAAGTTCTCTTCTAAACAGGATCCAAATATACTGAATAGAATTTAATCTTTCATTGTTAAAGTTCCTAAGTATCTTGTATTACTTGATATGAATATTGACTCTCACTGTTTAGAAATTGTCCCTCTCTGTTTGAAGAATCCATTTTGTTTTGTACTTGCCCATCTGTTATGGATCGACAATTTTATAAAATATATGACTAATAAAATGACATTAGAAACATAAGCTTGAGTTAAGATTTTTGTTTTGTTTTGCTTTGCTTTTTGTTGTGTTTTGAAACAGGATTGTGCTGTCCACTCCAGCTGGCCTTGAAGTGGTGAGTATAGTCCGTGCTGGCCTGAAACTTGAGGTCCTCCTGGGTCCACGTCCAGAATACTGGTATCCACCCTATGCCTGGATAAAAATTTTTATTGCATTGATCAGGCATAAAGTTACACTGGCAAACTGCTGGAAGTTTCTGAGTGACCCTTCCCCACTTCAGTGCAGCTTATGGGCCTGGACGTGGCCTGCAGATCCCACCTGGAGTTGCATTGTATCCCACATGGAGTTGTGTTGTCTGGAGAGGAGACAGACAATTCAGGAAGCTGGGGCTGAAAATGTAGTAACTTTAGGAAACAACTTCCAAATAGGTTTTGGGGGACTTGTGTTGTCACTTTTATATTTTTGTGTGTATATAAAGATCAAATGCAAAAAAGTCTGTTTATTTGAACTTTTTCATAAAAAATTAGGACAATGCATGGTTATTACAATGTTTCAAACAACAGAGATAAATATAGAAAAAGTCCATTGCATTCTCTTCCCTTGTCTGGTTGTTTCTTTTCAATTCTTTGTGCATAAAATATATGAACAACCAAATGCATATGAAAGCAAGGTGACTTTTTTCTATAAAAATAACATCCTAAACAATACTCTATAACTTTTCTTAATATTTTGTCACGTTTCCTTTATCAACAAATATGAAACTGTTGATTGTAACATCTGTGTAACATTCTACATTACTGTTGCATGATAATTTATGGACCATTTCCCAGTTGATGGGCATTCTGGAGTGTTCTAGGTACACAGCATTTCCAGCAGCACTGCAGTTAAATTCGTGTATGGAGAAGCACTCTGGTGTTTGAAGGAGAGATTCCTGAGCAGTGCCAGATGATGTTCCAAAACAGTTGCCTTGATGGTGGGTCCCAATGGCACACCAGGAGATACATGTTTGCCTCATACTGCAAGATATTGGGAATCTCTGTAGTTTCCCACTGTGATGGATAAAGTGAAACCTACTTATTTTAACATGAATTTCCCTGCTTGCCACTGAGGCTGTGCCTCAAGGGCTTATTGGCTCTTTCTGTTGAATTTTGGGAAAACAAACCATGACAGGTCTCATCTATTAGGTCTTTTAGCAACAGTCTTTATGAGCATAGTGTAATCATATTCTAGTGGGGTAAAGGAGATGGGAAAAGGGCAAATACGTAGTATCAAGGATGTTTTGTTCTAGGGTTTCTTTTCCTGAGGTGGTTCAGTTCTCATTTTCACTTCTGACATTTTTTCCCCTTTGGAATAAGCTCACCTATGGGAAATTCATCTGTCAATTTGTATAGAATAGGGTCTAGGTTGGGTCCTCTGTGTGGCTTGACCCAGTGTATACTTCTGAAGGATTGTCACTGAACATTTGTACATGTAATTTTCTAAAAAGTCTTTGTTTATTAGTACATTTTAGTTGTACACTATAATCACATTCATCATTGGGAATGCACCTGTACATAATGAATCTTGTTCTTTTTCTTGTTTTTTCTATTTCTTTTCCCCCTTCTATCCTTCCCTATTTATAAGAACTTTGTTTCCATTTTTCCTTCTTATTTTTTTCTTTTCCTCCTTCCCCCTTTCTTCCTATTTCACATTGTCTATTATACATTTGGATACTCATTTACATTTGTAGTTTCTAACACCAGAAAAACCATCCTGTATTTACATGTGTATCCTATTTATTTCACTTAAGTATATGGCCTCAAGTTGCATTTATTTAACTATAAATGTCTCTGTCATTCTTTATGGCAAAATAATATTCCATTTTACTAAAAAAACCTTTTTTTTTTTTTTAAACAGGGTCTTGCTTTGGAGTTCAGGCTGGCCCTGAGCTCACTATGTAGTCCAGGCAAGCCTTGAACTCAGCAATCCTTCTGCCTCTGCCTCCCAAGTGCTGGGATTACAGGAGTGAACCTCCATGCCCAGCATTGCGGTATGTGGTGATGATTGCTGGTGGGTGTGAGTCGCCATGCTCATTATTGTTGTATGTGGTTACCAGGAATCGAACCAAGGACCTTGTGCTTGCTAGGCAGTTGCTGGAACCACTGAGCTAAATCTCCAGCCCCCCAAAACCTACATCTTTATCCACTCATCAGTTGATGAACATATGAGCTGTTTTTAAGATTTAGCTATCACAAACTGTGTTGCCATAAACATGGTTACACATAGATCACTGTGGTATGATGCTTTTAATTCTTTTGCAAGCAAGAATGGCTGCTATTGGTAAATCAAACAATAACAAAGGCAGGGCTGGGGGGAGGAAAAAGGAACCCTTCTCCACCGTTGGTGGGAATGTAGCTTGGTGCAGCCACTATGGAGATTAATGTGGGGGGGGTCCTCAAAAAATTAGGATTAGAGGTTCCATTTCTGCATGCTTTTTAAGCTAAACAGATGACATGGTAACACATGACATGATTGTAAACTCTGTGTAAGCTTACAGATCATTAGCATTCAGTACGTTCAGTGTTATGCAGTCATTGCCTCTGTCTAGTTACAAAACATTTTGATCATCCAGAGGAAACCATACCCACTAGGCAGTGATCTCTACTCTTCTTGCCCCCACCCCTAGAAACGGACCTGCTTCCTCCTGCAGTGATTTAACCTGTTCTGGATGCTTCATACAAATAGAATTTTATAATATGCAACTTCTTATGTCTGGCTTCTTTCATTCAGCGTCAAGTTTTGAGATTTATGCACCACGTCTTTGTCTGTACCAGCATGTCAGTCCCTTCAACTGGCTAATAGTCCATCGTGTGGAATATTGTGACAAGCTCACATGCAGATGTAGACACCAGTTTCGTCACAGATAGGGCACACAGAGGAGAGGAAGGCCTCCAGGAAGAGCCTTGCTGTGAGCACCAGGGTCTTCAGAAGTTCTTCTCTATTCTGCTCATTGGCAGGATCTTTTAGAAGGACCAGTCTTGGGACCAGATTCAGGATTTACTTTCATTGCT